>VYZQ01058400.1:15152-48295 GCA_013400655.1 Mystacornis crossleyi | reverse complement strand
AAAAAAAAAAAAAAAAGGGAAAGCCGATTTGACAGCTTCATTCCCAGGGTGTTTCTGCACACTTTAGCCATCCCTGCAGGGACAGAACTGCTGATGTGGTCAGAGTCAGGGAAGCTGGGCTGCACCAGCTATTTAGAGCAGGAATAGCCTCTACTTCACATAGAACAGGGCATCTCCACAGATTCCAGTGTAACCACTGCGCGTTTCGACTGCAGATACATCAAACAAGGCAACATTTTTTTCAAAATCCATCTGCACCCAGTCAAGCTGCAGAAGTTGCATTTAGGTATGCATTCATTTCACTCAGTTCCCCAGCTTTCATGCACATTCATTCAATTTATCCAACTCCGCTCACACTGTCAAAACCCCATACTCACAGCCCCCGAGGGGTGCTGGTTTCACCAGGATCCATGCTGCACGTAACGAAAGGGAAGATGGGCACCAACCATCACACCCTTTCGGTATCTCTTGTGTTATTTTCCACTGGCAGTGGAAAACTGCCTTGGAAGAGTCTTTTATGAAAGCTCGTGGTGATGCGCAGAGAGACTCCACAACTAATTAAAGTTGTAAAATAGATATGATGTTTATTAATGAATTAATTACGACGCCGGACGCACGGGAGGTTGTCCTCCAAAGACGTGCGTACCCCGGCAATGTTCAGCTAGATATATATCGAGTTAAAAGTTACATATGCATTAAATTACACAATATGTCCATACATATTCATTACCTGTCCCCGCCTCGTATTATAATTAGCTCAAAAGTCATTAATATTTTAATGTGCCTGCGCACTGCCGCCTGGTGGTCGTGGGCCGGGGTCTCTGGGATGAAGTAAAAGTCTTCCTCAGATGAAGTAAACCTCTTCCTCGGGCTTGAACTTTTTACCCTGCTTCCTTGCACATGCTCTCGAAGTTCCTGGTCCGAGTCCAAACTCCAGGGCTGGTTCCAGCTTGTTCCAGGATCCAGAACCAGGACCTGTGGTCACGGTCTCTACCCCTTATCAATGGCCCTACATCCTCCCCCTTCTGCTTGGCAAGCATCGTAAGTATCGAGCAAGCAATATACATTGTCTAACAAGCAGCTGCAAAATTTAGCAATACCAATAATACCCACAATAAGCAATTAACCCTTAAATTCTAACCCCTCTGTATCAGTGGGACCCAGCACTGACTGTGGTGGCATACTTGTGCTTCACAGTCTGGCTACTTGTGTCTCTACACACATCGTGGAACTTCTTTGCTCATTTTCTGTTTCCTCCTTCTATGGTCTGCTCCCAGTTGAACAAACAGGAAATAAATTGTATTTGTGACATGCTGTATCTTCCTGCCACGTCCAGCATGTCAGATGGTAGGATTTTCTGCTGACAAGTTGTCTATGCTACAGAATGCAGAACTTCTGGTTTGAGAAAAACAATTCATTTCTCGATTTGACTGCCTTAAGCTGTGGTTTTGGTTATTAACACAGGCCATTCTTTTTACCTTTGCTCTGCTGTTTCCTCTGGTGCTTGCACACAGCCACTTCCATTCATACTTTGTTCATACCAATCAATATTTCAGTTTCAAGTCTCTGAAAGCTGATTTTGCTTACCACAGAGTCAGCTGAATACCAGAGTCAGGGCAAACAAGGAAATACTACAGCTGCAAGTGGAGGACACCAGAGAGAAAGATTTACAGGGTAGCAAGAGGTTACAGCAATCCAGCCACAGTGGTTTTTAACTTGAAGCAAAGGGCTTGATACTTAAGGCTGGAATCACTATGAAAATAATCATTTGGGACTCCTTAATACAGTGATTCCTTTTGCCTCACCCAGTTGTGTTGTTTCACATAAATTGGTTCTGTTTAAAGTTGCTAAGGAAGTCAATTATTTGGGCATTACCAACAAACAGGATAAATCCAGCAATGTTTCTTTGTTTGCTTTTACTCAGACCTGATCCAAACCCCCTCCTGATTGTATTTAAGGGGAGAATAGAATATGCTTGCACTTCTAGCTTCTTTCTGCTTGCAGTGCTTGACTTTATTTTCTTGCTCCATACTGTTAATACTGTTCCAACAAAGTATGCAGCAAAGCTCCTCAGACCAGTAGTTCATATTTCTGAGTGGATTAATGCAGAAATGTGTGTTTTCACTAGAACTGGCTGGAAAAAACCAAAAGACAAATAAATATAAGCACATTACTGTACAGTTTGCCTGAATCATTGTTATTATCTACTGTTTAAAGTTGACAATATATTGCTGACTCAATGTTTGAATCATTTTCTGCCTTATCAGTCAGTCCTGAAACTACCCCAGTATGGGTCTGAGTTTTATTATCCTTGATGATCTGTTGACAACCTGAGAAGGCAAATGTCCACACCTAGAGCATAAACCAACCCAAAACTATCAGTTTATTTCTCTAAAGCTATGACGTAGCAAACTCCTCCTTCTACCTCTTCTCTTCTATTACTTTTTAAAAATAATTTCATTGGTTCAATTATCATAGCAAGGTGACAGATATGGGGAAATATGCCCAAAGAAAAATTCTTACGTAGCCTTCAACAACAAAGAAAGAGCATACCACAGGCAGCACCACCTTGGCCTTATTCCTGGGGGTGGTTCTCTCTCTATGGCCTGAACAGTGACTGTGACTTTGAAGTTTCACATGCCTTTCAAATCAGGCATCAGCAACAGGCAACACAGGCCATTCACTGTATTTTCAAGGTAAATTTCCTGATCCAGAGGGAGCAGTTGATACTGTCCCTGAAATTTGCATTGCCAAAGGGTTTCAGTATAAAAGTTCATCTCAAATTGATTTAATCCTCAACCCTCTTTTGATTCACTATTTGCTGTGCTTCTTCCCCATCCCACAGACCCTCCCCAGCCCTACCTCAGCACTAAGAGGAACCTGGCACTTCAGCTTCTGTGAAGGTTTAACCCCAGCCAGCAGCCGGGCCCAGGCAGCCACTCACTCACTCCCCACCAGCATGACTGGGGAGAGAATCAGAAGGGTAAAAGCTGGAAAACTTCTGGATTGAGACAAAGGCAGTGTAATAGGGAAAGCAAAAGCTGCATACACAAGGAAAGCAAATCAAGGAATTAATTCTCTGCTTCCCAAGGGCAGGCAGGTGTTCAGCCATCTCCAGGAGAGCAGGGCCCCATCATGCATCACTGTGTCTTGGGAAGACAAACGCTGTAACATCAAATGTCCCAGTCTTCCTCCTCCCCCTCAATCTCCCTCCCCCTCCCCCCCAATATACCGAGCATGATGCCTTCTGTATGGAATATCCCCGTGGGTCACTTGGGGTCACCTCTCCAGACTGTGCCTCCTCCCAGCTTCCCACACACCCCACCTCCTCTGCAGCATGGCAGTACAAGGAGTAAAGGCCTTGGCTCTGTGCAAGCACTGCTCAGCAAAAATGAAAACATCTCTATTATCATGCCTGTTTTCAGGAGAAATCCAAAACACATCCGCATAGCAGCCACTTGAAGAAATTTAACCCTACCCCAGCTAAAACCAGCACAGCCCCACAACCTTGGCAGGACACTCTCCTGCAAACAGCACTGATCAGCAGCTCACTGCCAGTCGGGAAGAAAGAGAAGTAATGGCATTGCCACATAAATACTAGAGTTATTTGTTGTATGCTCTGTGTTTTATCCTGCATTATATGCTTAATGCTCTGTCTAAATTCATGTTAGTGTAGAGAGAGCAAAAGTTAGCAAGGTGAGGAAATGTGGCTGCCTCATCCCTGGAAGTGTTCCAGGCTCGGTTGGATGGGGCGTGGAGCAACCTGGTCTAGTGAAAGGAGATTGTGCCCAGTGTAGGGGGCGGAACGAGATGATCTTTAAGTCCTTTCCAACCCAAACCACTCCGTGATTCTGTAATAATAACACGGAAATCTCACAGCCCTTTCAATCACTTCTTGCATTATTAATTTCCTGTGCGATGTTCAGCCAAGAAGACCTCCAGCCTAGGCGGATCCCTGCCCCCAGCGCGGCCCGAGCCGCTGGCCCCGCCCGTGCCTTCGGTTTCGATTCCNATCCCCAGCCCCGCCGGAGGTGCCGCTCCCGCCCCGATGCCCCGGGAGGAGCGGGCCATAATCACCTCGGATACAGCCGCGAGCGATCCTTGCTCCGGAGGGACTCGCGTCCTGCCCTCGCTATGTCGGTAGAAGCCGACGATTTGTTTTATTCTGGTTTCTTCCCTTTTTTGTTTCTTTGTTTCTTTAAATCTACTCTTTCCACACCCGTCCCTCAGCTCCCGTGGCATCTGGGTGAAGTAGTTTACACCTATTTCTCAGAAGGAAAAAGCAAAGTGCGACGTGCCCTCTGGTTTCGCTCCAGAGAGTTACAGAAGTTAAGTTTTGCTGTAAGTCACTGCTTGGCTTATGGCCCTTTCTTTGAGAGGCACTGTTTGATCGCCCAGGTACATCAGTCCCCTTCTCTGGAATATGGAGGACTCGTGGGATGGACAAGCCTGGCAGCCTCTCTAGCCACAGGTGGCCTAAGGTGGTACCCAGTTTAAAAAACATAGAGGAAATAAAAAGCAAGTGCGGAAGAGCAACCCAGCTTTCCCACGACAATCTCTGAGGGAAGAACTGTGTAATTTAAGCCCCCAGGCCCCAGGTCTGGTGCTGATGCTGCATTAGGAACATGCATGATCCCACTGGATCCCTCCTCGTCTGCCGTAACGAAATGGGTCACTGTGCAGGTAGATCTGGATAGCATGGAGGGGAAAAGCCACGTCTCTCTCTCATCACTAGGATGGCAAGATTTTCTTTTTTTTTTTTTTACATTACAGACAATACAATAAGCTCCTGGGGGTTCACTGTTGGAAATGCCTTCATGTGTGTGTAGGCACTCGTGATGGATGACTTTGTGTGAATTAAAAGTTTGCAATGAGGCGATTCCCTTCATAATGATAAACCATTCTGTCCTCTGAGTAACACTAAGTATTTAAAATCACTTTGGTATGTGTTAAAAATTAATAAAGCAAAGAGTATACCTTTCATGGGAGAGAGCTTGATTAAAATGAAGAGGCAGAAATTCTGCTAGGTGAACCACATAGATCAAGATAGAGACTATTTTTTAACTGATAAGGTAAAATGTAGCCTTGCTTCCAGGTCCAGATCTTGCATCCTTTTTGTATTAGAATCCCTGGAAAGAAAAATATCTGGGCAAGTTACTCGGGGGTTCTGTTTAGTGGAATCGTGATGTTAGTCCAGTTAATCCTGTTTGTAACATGTGACAAGTGGCTTTTCACTGTTTTTTTTCTTTTGCCTAAGTGTGTTATTAAACTCAGCTGTGTAGTTATCGTATTTGTAGAGCGTTTCATCCTTTGCCTTGGAAATACAGACTCAAGTGATGTAGATCATTGTGTGACTGTCGGTGGAGTCTGAAGTTGAGTGGAGGAACACTGGTGATGGCTCCCACCTCAGATCCTCTGTAGCTTACGTACCTTCATAGCCATTAATTGAATGCATACAGCATCAAATACCCTTGGAAGGTTGTATCTCAGGACCAAAGACGGCACACTTCTGCCCTTTCTGTTTATTTACTTACAAAGCACGTGTCCAACAGGTAGCAGGGGTCAGGGGAGAAATACCAACACAAGGGTCTGTACGGAAGGATTGGATCAGACACACCTTGAGGAAAAACTGTCACGAGGAGAGCTTCAGGAGTTAACTAGAGGCTGAAAGTGTAAAGGGATAGACTTGAATCTGGTAAATTAACAGGTACTTCTGCTGGTTGAGTATGTCTAATCATAAGGCTGTATCAGATCATGTGTTGGAAGGGGACATGAGGAAGCTGTATTTTACTGCATTGAATTAATGCACAGGTGGACTATGTGTCTCCTCTAGTACTGGTTTGCAGTACCTTGTCAAATAGATGTTAAAAATCTGCAATCTCCCTCTCTAATTCACACTCATCAGACTTTTCTCTTGGCTTTGCAAGTGGCTGCACTGTCTTCATTATTGTAGTTTAAATGCTTCCTTAGTCAAAACTCCTAAGTTAAACTTTCTTACCTGTTTTTTGATTGTGGGGTTTTTTTTTAAATAAAACTTCACAGCCACTGAAGATAACAAAATGTGTTGTTTTCAGCTTCACTGTCACATTTGTTTTGTGCAGACTCTTGCGTGTTTCTTTACTTGCCATCCCTAGGACAACAACCTTTTATGTTCACAAAATCGAGGGTGTTGCAACTTCCGGCATTGCTGGGTACTCCTTTAAAATTAACTTTCCCTCCAGCTGTTTAGGTCATGTGACTTGACTTGGCTCTTCCTGGAGGCAAAGAATGTGTGGGGTCTGGCTGCCTTGAAGTTTAAAATGAGGAGGATAGGGTCACTGCATTTCACAGAGGAGTTCTGCTCTCGGTCCATTCTCTAGCTAATTAGAGACACCATCTAAACATTCACAGAGACTTTCGCCAAGCCACCTTTTTCTCATGGCTTTTCCCAAGCTGCACATTTATCTGAGGTTCTTTAAATCAACTTGACTAAAGGAGTAAACATTGATATTCTGTGTATTTTTTTGCAGCTCTTGTAAGTACTCACATGACATCATGAATGCTGAGAACAAAAAAGTCCTAAAAAAACATGATTTGTCTGGCCTCAGTGAGGATGAGCTGCAAGTCCTGCTTCTCCAAAATGATGAATTCTTCCTCCCTGATGTAAGTTGTACTGATGTCTTAAGAGAAGCTTTTTGTTCATGAGGAATAGGAGAGGGCAAGAGAGAATGTGGAGTTCTGATCTTAATGTCAAGCTGTTAAGATATGAAAGAAGATTAGTCAGAATGAAGGAGGAATGGGAATGGCAATGTCAAACAACATAAAGCCAGGTCTGTGGAAGGGCTGTGTACTTCAAATAACTAATACTGCACCCCCACAGCAGTAAAACTGTTTAGTAAGGACCCAAAGACACGCACCTGGAGAAAGCCCTGTCATCTGTGATGTGTCAGGAGCAGACATGCCCTCTAATAGCAGGTGGGCAGCAAGGCTACACCTGTCTTGTGTCCCATTTCTGTTATCCCAACAGGATGGCCATAAAGCTGCTCAAAACAAGTAAACGCAGTTGTCAGCAATGTCACCAGAGGTTTACAAAGGGTGAGATAAGCAGGAGAGAGTTGAAAGATCACAGTAATGCTATGTGCTCACAGGGTGAAAGGTATAACCAAAACCCACTTCTCTATGTTGTTTTTTCTCTATGAGATGATGAAGATGAGGAAGTGAGGGCCCCTTTCCTTTTCCAGGCTATGTAGGCCTGCACATTTTGGTGCTTGAGGGTACAAGAGATGAGAAGAATCGGTGAGAAAATGACCAAATGCCTGCAGTCAGTTGTGTGTCAAATCTGGCTCTTCCGAAGAGCACTGAATTTTTGTACGCTGACTTTCTACAAAGTAACCTTTGTCCAGTTTGTATGCCACTCATTGATTTTGTTAAATTTGGTTGAACATTCCATTCTGGTTCAGCCTGTGTGTTTAAGGGCAATACTATCTTCAAAGTATGGCTGTTTCAAATTCAGCAATACCCTGTTCTGGCTACAGCTGCTGCTGGTTAAGAAATTACCAAAGTACTGCCCTTATCTTTTGCAGTTTATAATCTCCACAGATTTGTTGGCACAACAGTTCTGTTGTTTTTTCCGTGCTGTGAAAATGCTGGACTTTGAAAAAACAATTTTTTGGGGGGGTAGTGTTTTAAAGTATGTTTTCCTGGCAGACTGAAGGGGCATGGTGGTGATAAAGCAAGGAAAATTACTAATTGTTCCCAATAATAAGCAAATAGTAGCATTTGTCCTTGGTATCACCCTTAAGTGCTTACTAGAAATCTGTTCAGCCCTCACCCCTGGTAGGCATCATTAATTACCTGTAATTGTGCACCTTAACTCCTATCATGCAGTAAATTAGCAAAACCAAGGGAAAACTGTGATCAGTGTAGGCCATTCATAAACCTGAGAGCTGGAAAGTGGGATGTAAAAGCCGACTTGGCTGTTTCCTGCTTAGAAATGCTGACTGGTTGTGTGGGTGAAGACATGGCATGTAGGAAGCTCTCAAGCAAGAAGACACTTTAGCATTCTGTGACCTGAAGTGGGGTTCAGGGTAAGAAAAACACAACAGCGCCAGGTCAGGGGATTTCACACTTTCCCTCACCTTCTCTCTTGCTCCCCTGTTTTGTTTGTTTGTTGTGGGGGTGGTTGGTTTGGGTGTTTTTGTTTGTTTGTTTTGGGGGTTTTTTTTGGCAAATGCAAGGGGACAGTGTGCTTTCTTGATGTAGCTAAATAGTGGATTCCCTGTTGTCACAGTTTAAGCCCAGATAAGTACCATGCAGCCACTTGCTCTCTCCCGCCCTCGTGGGATGGGGAGGAGGATTGGAAAAGAGGTAAAACTTGTGGGTTGAGATAAGGATACTAAAATAATTGAAATAGTATAAAATACAGTAATCATAACCATAATGAGAAGGAGAGAGAAATGCTAATAAGACCCAAGAGAAACAAGTAATTCCCAGTACAGTTGCTCCCCACCCGCTGACTGGTGCCCAACTCATCATCCTTAAGCAGTGGTTGGTGGCTTCTGGGAAGAGGGATTTGGAGGGGACCTCTGAGAGTCCCAGTGTGATACTGGGACTGTCTCTGCCAGAAAGCTGTGTGTCCTCCTCAAAGAAGCTTTCTTGTTGCAGGCTGCTCCAGGAGCAAAACTGTTACTGTGGTGCTTAGCAGTCAATATGAAGGAGTTTTTGGTCTGTGATTTGTTCCCTGGTCTGCTGATTGTCTGTGTACCTTTTTTTTTGGTGCATAGAGAAATTAGGAAGTGCATTGCTTTTCCCATATGTACTCTAATCTCAAAACACTCTTCTTACCATTTTATAAGCTCAAATCTTAAATGCAGAATAAGCTTTACAAAAAGGAAGTGCAAATTCAGTTTCAGCTCCATGAAATAATAAATCATTTGATACAGTGTACATGTTTTTATGGAGATACTTGTTCTTTGTTGTTTATTACGTTATAGGGGTTTTTAAAATAGAGTAACTGTAAACCAGTCTGGTTTTATGCAACTGTCTTGCATCCATTTTTGGCGCTCCTAAGCTTGTTGGGTTGGCTTTTCTTGGAAACAAAATGTGAGCAACTTCAAAACTGAAAATGCATGAGTCATCTTAAAATACCTGCTCCTCTATGCAAGAAATCTGTCTAGATTAGAGAAGCTGCAGTAATCACATGCCTTTTAATCACAATTTTTCTGCTGTTAAAACTGCATGCCTCTAGGACAAAGAAAAATTCTAAGGTGCTTTTCCATTTCCTATTGTATCCTTCCCACTCTTAGACCTGCCAGTTTTACAACAAAAAAGGTGGTCGCTGTATGCAGCAAGACAACTGCAGCAAGCTTCATGTTTGTCAACACTTTCTCAAGGGGAAATGTAAATTTCCTCGATGCATAATATCCCATAACCTCTTGGATGGCCATGCATTGAGACTGTTGAAAGCTGGAGGCATTGATGGGAAGATAGCTTCAAACTTCCAGGCTATATATGATTACAAGCATACGGAATTCAACAGGGAACAGAAGAAGCAGTATGGTAAGTTGCAAGAAACAGTGGTCTTAAACAGGATTTTGAGTTTGATAGAGGTGGAAACAGTTCTTGCCTTACCGCCCAGCTAAACCCCATCATCCTTTCGGTGCTTTCAGTACACAACTACAGACCAAGAAATGATTTTAGGCAAAAACCAGCAGTTAAAAGGATGAAAGAACCGAAGACAACTTTGCAAACAGTGGAATCCGTGCTGCACGTGCCACCTTCACAAGGTAAATATCGCATAATAGTACCAACTCTTTCCTTGTGGAATCAGGTTTTGTATTTCTCCTCTTGCAATATGTACATATTTTTTTCCTCTCTGCTGTTACATGCTTGCAAGAATGGAGTAAATCATGGCACAGTCGTGTGGGAGGGAGAATTGCACATTCACTGCCTAAAATACTGTATGCAAAACAGCAATTGAGTGCCTGGCAATAACTGACTTGCTAGGGTTTGTAACTGCTATTGCGCCTCTGTTGTATCAGCAGTGGAGTGCTGGTGGAAAATTACAAGTGTGATGGACATAATTGTCCACAGAGATTGGGATATTGCCAGCTAGCTGAGCTTCTGGCCCAGCAGTGCTGTTCATTCAGTCTTCTCGTGCAGGTCCCAGTAGCACGGTGCCTGCTCAGAGCCAAGACCAGTTGCCAACAGGAGCGGGAGATAAAGATGAAGGTATGGATTATTTCCAACCCTCCAGTCTTGAGAGCGGTGGTTTTCACTGGGATTTGATTTCACACAGCCTGACAGCTCCCAGTGGTAGTTGAGTGCAGCTTATGTGCTTGCCTTACTGTGTGCTGAAGTCCATGGTACCAGATGGGCAATGGAGCAGTGTTGGAACTTCTGCCCGAGCATTGTGCAGCACTCTGTACTGTCCTGGACTCATTTTTTCCTTCCTAGGAAGGTGACAGAATTGTATCTGCATGCAGTATCTTCCCTTGCCTTCTGTCCCTAGGCAATTAATACAGTTTTGTCAGTAGAGCTGTTGTCTTGATGGACCTTCCAGTGAGTGAATAGCAGCTTGTAAATCTCTTGTTCTTCTGGGCAGAAGGGCTTTGGCTTTAAAGCTTGTCACAGTCCAGTACTCTTTGAACAGGTTCTTTTAGATATTCCACACATGGATGGTTTAATGTTTCATATCAAATTACAAGTGTGATGGACATAACTGTCCGCAGGGATTGGGCCAGCTAGCTGAGCTTCTCGCCCGGCAGTGCTGTTCATTCGGTCTTCTCGTGCAGGTCCCAGTAGCACGGTGCCTGCTCAGAGCCAAGACCAGTTGCCAACAGGAGCGGGAGATAAAGATGAAGGTATGGATTGTTTCCAACCCTCCAGTCTTGAGATGAGCTTCTCTAAAGAGAGCTGATGTTTCGCAGGTGTTGTAGACAAACCTCAGTGAGCGCCACACAGCGACTTGCTCACTTCCCCCTGATCGCCAGGGGGAAGAGGAAAGAAAGAATAAAGGCAAAAAAACTTGAGTGTCAAGATGGGGGAGGTAAAAAACCCCCAAATAGTAAGTGGAAGAGGAAAACCAAGCAAAAGAAATGATACAAAGGCAGTCACTCACCGCCTCCCGCACACAAGCTGATGCCTAGCCAGTTTCCTAGCAAAAGGTTGCTAATCCTCCTAAAACTCCCTCTTCTCCCTTTTATTACTGAGCTTTATGTTACATGGTGTGGAATGTTTGGTGAGTTTGGGTCCTTTGCCCACTTGTGTCCCCTCCCAAGCTATTGTGCACCCCCAATTCTATTCACGCTGGGGGCATGGTGAAAAACTGAGGCCTTGATGTATGTCACTGTTCAGCAGAAGTTGGGCATGAGTGTGTTAACAGCATTGTTTTGGTCAAAAATCTAAAACACAGCATCATATGGGTTGCTGTGAAGAAAATAACATCCTTTTCTAGCCTTGTCCAGTACAGTGACATTTCTGATGTAGCAAGGTGATGCAAAATCCACTGGAAACAAAATACAAATGTTGACTTAGGAAACATAGCAATTACAGTGCACAGTTCAATCACAATAACAATGGGATTCCCATTGCAGATCTGTATAATACACTCACTGTTGCATTATATGCTCACTGGCTGTCCCTAGTCCCTGGGGACTTTGAAGCCAGCTCAAGCCTGTTGCTGTCTTCAAAATGCTCTGGTTGGTTGTTTAGGTTTAATACCTCTGCGTGGGGCTGAGCCCTGTGTTCGCTCCCCCCATGCCAGTTTGGCTGACTTTGGAGAGAAACATTTCTTCCCTCAGTCAGTCTGCTCAGCTGACATTGCCATTTATGCACCCTCTGGTCCCCTTGGTGTGGAGACAGTCAGCTTCTTTGCAAGAACCATGGTCAGTCACACCCTGTGTTTTTCTGAGCTTCCTGACACCGCCCTTGCCCTTCCTCACTGAGACCTCTTCCAGTGTCAGGGTTTATGGTTCAGTCACAAAGCCCTGACTTCTGTGTTGGGCTGTATGGCAGATAATCAGATCCTGAAAGTGCTTGACTTTGCTACTGCAGTCAAATCCTTGTTATTTCTGGGATGAAGTACCAAATGCAGTATCTTTCTCTTGGAGTAAATGTGGACTGCTGTGTTCTTTGCTGTAGGTAAAAAGGACAGTTCCTCTGATGATGCTTCAAAGGACAACAAAAAAGATAACTCTGATGAGATCTGTTTGTTCTATGTCTGGAAGTACTGCAAAAACAAGGGTAAGCTTTATGAAAAGTAATGTCGTTGAAGAGGAGTTGTCTGCAGAGACACTCCTGCTCAATGGCTTGGGCTAGTGGTGGCACGTGGAGTGTCGGTGGCAATTGTGCCCCCTCAATAATTTCTTTTCTTTCCAAGTGGCTAGTAAACACTGTTAGAATTACAAACATAATCAGAGAAAAGCCAAATGATATACTTAAACCCTTTCTCCTCTGGATAATCCCACCTATTTCAGCCCTTTTGCCGGGGGCAGGCTTTGGGTACGTTCCTGTGGCAAAGCTCTTCAAGTGTCAAGTGTTACCCTTTCTGTAGCTAGAAGATCAAGTTATGAGCTGACTTTATGCTGTCATTATTGACAGCTGGTAAATATATGCCACCCTTTATTCCTGCTGTATCCTGTGTACATCAGATAATAGCCATATTCTCCCTCATTAAATCCTTTAAAAAGTTATCTGAGGTGTTAAAATATCTTCAAAAAACAGAGTAGTTGTACCAGCTAAGCTAAAGATAAATCTAGTCCATTGTCTTTTTGGTAGTGGCCAGAACAGAGGTCTGAGGGAAGAACGTAAATAATTGTATTTGGAGGCTGTCCCTGAACAGATTTAACCCCCAGGTTTGGCTCTTCCTTTATTATGAGGAGGTACCATGACATTTTCTTTCCCTGAGCTTGTCCAGTCAGTTTCTAAAGGACTGCTACTCTGACCACGTGGTCTTGATAAAAGACCCTGTATATAACGTGAATGGTGTACCTGGGTGAAACTGTGAAGGTCAGACTCAAAGTAGCCATACTGTGACCACCAGATAACTAAACTCAAGTAACTGTTGAAGTGTTAGTGTGCTTCATTTGCCACATTTGGCTCAAAAGTTGTAAGACGTTTGGTCCATACTTGGATGTGGAGTGTCAGAAGAAAACCCTTGAGGCCTTGGCAACCACCCCGTGTGATTTCTAAGGGACTAAGGAAAAGAGAACCAAATGTATCACAGTGTTTCTCTGATGTGTAAACTAGACTTTTTACAGCTGAGACACCTGCTTGTGTGACACATAACACACGCTTCCTATCTGTGGCACTGCACTCCCAGCTGCCAGTGTTGTGTCTCAGCAAAGGGAAGGTTCTGGTGTCTTGCAAATACATTTAGTGGTGTATATGTATATATCTATATATCGCTTTTCTTGGTAAGACTGCAGAAACACACTCCGCTTTTGTTTTCAGCACTCTGTCTTCATTGGTTATACCGAAGCCCGGGAGAGAAAGCCTCAAGGTGTAAAAGATACTGGTTCTCCTTTGGTTTTTTTTCTTGTCTTGCTCTCTATGTTAATGATTGCAGAGTTCTTGACTGCGTCTGATTTTGTTACAGATAAATGCAAGTCTGTTCATTACCATTTGCCATATAAATGGGAGATACACGATGGATTCTTCTGGCATGAACTTTCCATGATGGAGGAAATTGAAAAGGCCTATTGTGACCCAAATAACAGCAGGTGTAGTAATGCTGGACTTGTTGCTTGGAGTATTGTGATTGAGCCCATGTAGAAAAATTTGTGTTTTCTTCCTAAAGATGCCTGACTTCTCAGCTTCTGGTTACTGAGCCTCTCAGAAGCTGGGAAGGTGTAAAAATGAGAATTTTTCCGCTTGTTTCTGCTTGAAAAAGCAAAGAGTGATTGCATGAAAATCCCACCTCAGTCTTGTCTTCTAAAAATAACAAAACTATATCTTGCATTTAAAACTCTTTACAAGGTAAAAAGCAAGTGGAATACAGTGTTTAAAATACTAGTATTTCAGATCAAGAATCAGTTTATTTACAGTAATGAAGTTCGGCCTTTTGACAACATTTCAGAGCTGGTCTTTCTCTATGGCTATTTCTTTCCTACTACAGCTAGTATCTGTAATAACAATAATAGTAATCTATTATGTGCCTAGGGACATTTTTTGAAATGCCCTTTGTGTAAGCAGCCCGTCTATTTTTTTTTTCCTTTCTATTTTGAGTGTGTTTTCCTTTTAACTCCTTTCTGAAAAGTCCCACTCAAAGCCACCTGGATTCATAGGGGACCCCAAGTTCAGCCTCACAAAATGGTGTTCTAGTTTTGGCCCATGCCTCCTAAGGCACCAGATGATTTTGATTTGCAGTTTTCTGGAGATCACAAGCAATATTCCCAAGAGGAGGCTGCTATCAAAGTCTTCCTGCCTGGGAGTTAACTGCTCAAGCCTCACAGGAGTAAGAGCCCAGGTGGCTCCAGTGATGAATGCAGTTTGCAGAACTCACAGCTGTGATTGCTGTGATTGCATCCTTTGTAACCACAGAAAAAGAACAAAGTTGGTAAGCTGCAGGTGTTGGCTGGCAAATTCAGTCACACACTTTCCACATTCTGCTTTTGTACTGAGAAAGACCGACCACACTTAGTTATCACAGAAGTTCCTTTAGTTCCTTTTGCCACAATGTACTTGGAGCCTGACACTGTAAAGCTGGCAGTGCCACGTGTGACTGAGATGACATTTGCTGTCTCACAGGCCAGAGTTCACTTCTGAAGCTTGGAAATGGTTTTCAGAGCTGCCATGCATTGTGGGAAATAAATACTCTTATTTCAGATCTCATTGTTTGGTCACATTATAATAAAGAAAATGTAACCAGCTTAAACTGGGGATTAGAGGGTAAAATATCCACTGTTAACTATAATAAACCTGAATTTGTCCTTACAGCATGGCAAGTAGGAACATTAATTTCCAGACAATGACCTCCTCTTCTTCTTTGGTTCGACGCCTCTCTACACCATCATCAGTCACAAAACCCACATTCCTACTGACCACACAGTGGATTTGGTACTGGAAGAATAACCAAGACAAGTGGATTGAATATGGAGAACAGGTGAGTTCACATCCTATGTTTTGAGTCATTTCTGCAGGAATATGTGGAGCCTCTGCATCATTCCCCTTTTCTCAGCAGGATTAATTAAGTGAATCCTTGTGGCTTGAATTTTACAGTGTTGGGTAAGGCAGTGAAGCTACAGCTGTTCATAGCAGACATGATAAAATGCTGACAGGCTGGAGGGAAGAGAGCTCCCTTTTGGAGCTGTCCATGGCTCCTACAGAGATTTAACATATACACACTCTCCTTAAGATATATGGGAAGTAGTTGCCTCTTTTCTAAGCGTTGCCCTGCTTCCTTGGACATGCGAGCCTTGCTCTGCTCTCTCAGATCAAGTGCAGTCTTTTTCCTTGTATGTCCAAGTCCTCTGATGAGAAAGTAATCTATCTGAAAAATGCAGGAAAAGAAAAAAATACAGAATCTCACTTTCCCCCAAGGCAGATGAGTTTACCCCATATGGTTTGCAGTGTAGCAGCACAAATGGTAGAACACAGAGGTGATCCAGGGACTTGGAAAAGTACACAGGGAAAGGTGTTGGATAGAGCACAGTTTAAAAGACTCGGAGAGTAACCTCAAAAGAGTACTCAGCCTCAAGGAGTCACCCTGAGAGGTGTCCCAGGTCCAGGAGAGACCACAGCTGTGCAGCTGCTCCTTAGCAGGGAGAGCTTGCAAGGAGCTCACTCAGGCTTTCCTATCTGTGGAATGAAGTGGGTGGCTCAGAGTTAAATCACAAGCGAAGTCAAAGGTAAGCGTGAGACTCCTTACACCTGCAACTTTCTTTTTTCCTTGGCAGTAGTCTTGGAAGAACCACTTGCTATTCATGCAGTAATCACATCATCAGTGCTTGTTTCCAAGATCATATGCATCAATGCTTACCATGTCACCCTGTTCCTCTGTGGGTTTTCAGAGAATAAGTTGGAACTAGAAAAGTTCTTGGCCTAGGCCTTTGCTTGCTTTGGAGCCTGAACCAAACTAACACTGGTTTGGTAAGGACTCGAGTGTACCCATCACACCCAGTGGCAGCTCAGCCCCGCTCCCTCCCCTGCCGTGGGACTGGACAGAGAATCAGAAGGGTAAAGTGAGAAAACTCGTGGGATGTGAGAAAGACTAAAAGATAAAGCAAAAGTGTGTGCACAAGCAAAGCAAAACAAGGGATTCATTCCCCGCTTCCCTGGGACAGGCAGGTGCTCAGCCATCCCAGAAAAGCCGGGCTCCATCACAGGTCACAGTGTCTTGGGAAAACAAACACTGTCACTCCAAATGTCTCCCCCTTCCTTCTCCTCCCCCCAGCTGTGTATACTGGAGTGACACCAAATGATCTGGGATGTGCCTGTGGCCAGTTGGGGTCAGCTGTCCTGGTTGTGTATCCTCCCAACTCCTTGTGCCCCCCGGTCCCTCGCTGGTGGGGTGGGAGAGGAGCAGAAAAGGCCTTGGCTCTGTGCACACCCTGCTCAGCAATAACTAAAACATCCCTGTGTTATCAGCACTGTTCAGCACAAATCCAAAACACAGCCCCTAGCAGCTACTGGGAAGAAATTTAACTCTACCCCAGCCAAAACCAGCACAACTTGTTACAGGAATTTAAATGGAATATATCTGTGTCCATCATTATTAATTATGTATTTGTGTGTATGTTACAAATGTTCAGTACTAAGCTTCAGGCCACCACAGTTCTGGGTAGATTCCTTGTCATCCTACTCTTTGCCTCGTCTTCCTCTCTACCCCAGCTAGTTATCCAGGATTTAGTCCTGATTGTGATGCTTGTCTTCTCATTCTTTCTTTTTTTCTCTTCTTCCCACAAAGGAAGAAGGGAACAGCATGACCTCACCATCTTCTGCTATAATTGAGAATTTATATCAAGCAGATCCAGGTGCCGTTGTACCTTTCCAGGCTGGCCAACATCAATACGAACTCAATTTTAAAGGTAGTCATTTTAAAGGTTCTCATCTACAACTCTGCAGTGCTTTGCAGAGTCTTGCAAAGTCTCTCAGCTTTTAGAAGCTATGACTTCCTTCCTGACACCACCAGTTTCACTTACTGGAAGTGGAAGTGAGGTAGTGATGGTCCAGAGGAAATTCCTTACAAAAGTAACCTTCCCCCCCTTATTCCTTGACACTCTCCAGACTCATACCTGACCAGAAATAAAAAGATTCATAGTCTTCACGTAAAGTCATAGTAAATCTTAAGTAAAATAAGTTAATTCTGTGGATAGTAAAAAATACAAGTTAGGCATCTTTGTGCTGCTGTAGCAATGTTTAAAGAGCATGAGTGGCTTGAGGGAGCAAGCAAGATAGGCACAGGTTCAATCACAGAGTTACAGGAAAGACAAGAAGCTTATACAGCCTTTGTGCAGCTATTCCTCACAGGTAGAATTGACAGTGAATA
This sequence comes from Mystacornis crossleyi, assembly GCA_013400655.1. Classification (NCBI taxonomy): domain Eukaryota; kingdom Metazoa; phylum Chordata; class Aves; order Passeriformes; family Timaliidae; genus Mystacornis; species Mystacornis crossleyi. The sequence goes on along the minus strand of VYZQ01058400.1, from coordinate 30,828 downwards.
TGCAGTTTTCATTAAAGAATGACTGTGCTTAATTAATGACTCCATCTTGTAGACTTATTCCTGACTTTTTTTTATGCTCTTTTTTCTCCTCAAGAAATGACCCAGACAAACACTGTTTTTAAAACTCAAAGACAGATCTGCAGGCGACCAAAATTTGTGTCTTCTCAAGATGTGCGGAAGATAAAGACAGGGTAAGTGCTCTTTAGGTTGTTTTTTCATATTTTTGAAGTAATTATAAGGCAAAATGGCTGCCAGTTGTACAAAGAGCACAGGTGCTGCTGGAGAAAGCATTTCCATGGGATTGAGCAACAGAAACTATCACAAACTGCAGTCTTGGTGCATCACTTGTTACCTGGGGGTACACGTTACTCCAGGTACTACAGCCACTAAGTTGTTATTTAAAAAAGCAAGTGCAAGAGGCCTGTGGTGGTTGAGTGGCAGCATACAGAGCCCAACTTACAGTCTGAGGCTCTTTCCCAGTTGCTTTGTGGTTTATTTTGTTAATTCTTATATACAGGAATTGGCCAAAGTGGATGCTCCAAATTTGAATGTTTGGAGCAATACTAGAATTACTAACACTTCATTTTCTGTCTGTTTGCAAACAGCCAGAGGGATTCTTCTATTCCAAATCAACTCTGTCCTAGCCACTGGGATGCATCTGCACTGCCTGACTTGGGATACAAGGTATCTTTTCTTTCCCCCACCTTCTTGTAATTCTGATGGACAGGCACAACTCAAAGCTTAACTGAATTAATTGTATTTTCATAGATGCTAAAAAGGGACAGGAGTCATTACTTGGGTGGGTGTGCTAAAGATCTAGGTGATCTCCCAAGGGCTCCTGAAACAGGTCCCAAATTGCCTTGATCTTCAACTGCATTTTAGGCGTTTATCTACATGCAACCCCAAAACTCACCAAATTCAAGACTGGAAGAGTAAGTTTGGATTGGAGATCCAGGAAAGGAAATCTCTATATCCTCCACTACTGTCGCATACATCAGAGATCTGAGCTCAGACCTTGGCCTCAAGAAATGGTAGAAATAAAGATCTACAACCATAAAATAAAAAGACATTTAAGTGATGTCTTCCACAAAACAAACCAAACTCCCGTCAGCCCACAGTCTATGTTCTTATTTGATCTATCAAGACCAAAATGTGTGGGTGTTTTTTAGATGACTAGGTCCTGCAGTCCTTGTGGAAGAGCAGCACAGTTTGTGGAAATACTGCAGGACACTAGAAAAAAAGGCTTTTTCCTGTTACACTTGCCCGCTGTGTAGCGGTTTTGACCCTGCTTGAGGAACAGGAGCGTAAGAGGTTTTCCTTGTTGACTGTGTCACAGAATCTTGTGTGGTGCTGACCAGGTTGTGTTGGCACAGATACCCTGGGGGCTAAGGAACACCAGTGTGTGGCTGTGTGAGAGAAGGAGCGCTGTGTTGATATAAAATCGCCATTTAAGAAAGTTTGATAGTGAAGGTGACAGTGGTTTAACAAGACCTGATGGCCAAGTACACTTGATTATTTACTGCAGAGAGGACAGGGTCAGACAAAACTGTTAGAGAAACCCTCCTGTTGAATCACGACTTTCAGAAAGAAAAGACGAAATAATAATGAGAGTGTGGGAATCTGGCAGGCAGCCCATTTCAAGATTTGCCTGTGATATTTGGAGCTCAGTGGAGGTAACAAAGGAATATGCCCTTCCCTTGGCTTATCAGCATCTTAATTAACAAGCATAAATTTTTCCAAAGAATGCCAGAAAGACAGCTCTGTTCTTTTTAGGTCTCTTGAGCTGTATGTACTTAATTGCTTCCCATACTTGCTCTGAAAACTTGTCTGAATTTTAGTTGAGTCCATTTGGTGGGGTGTTCCTGGAGTCACTGGGGTGAATGTGGGAGGCTTTGGAATGTACTGCACAGATCTATAGTGTCTTTCGGTTGTACATATGGGGATGTGTGACTAGAAGGATCACCTCGTTCCCCAGAGCTCAGTTTGCTTGCTGAGTTGGCACCTAAGAAAACATCTCTTAACTTGTTAGTGCCTTTCACAGGAGAGGAAAAGTGGCAATGCCCACAATACCTGTTGGCATTAAAAGTGAGAGCCTGGGCTAGATTAAATCTTTCTGTGGGACCCTAAGCTTGTTTTTTTGCAGTAGGTAATATTGTGAGTGGCTGGGATTCTGCATGCTTGTGGTGACCATTGTAAGAGCTGACAGCTACAACTCGATGAACTGCCTTCTCTTCAGACTGACAAATAATCCTGGCAAAATCTGCTGCGCTGGAAGTGATCCATTTTAAAAAGGAACCTGTGAGATAGGCAGAAAGTCATCTTGGCTTATAATGAGCAGCTGTGTTTTGGTAACATTGCTTACTTTTCGTGCATTGCAATGTCTTAATCTGTAAGTCACTGAGAACAGTTCTGTAGAAAGAAAGGTATAAAATGCACAATGGAAATTGGTAACACTGATTGGAAAGCTGGGGTGAATTTCTCCTGTCTTTGTTTAACGAAGTGGAATTGGTAGTTGTTAAATGTTTTAAAAGAAAAAAAAAAAAGAATTTATTATATCCTGAAACTTCATGCTGGGTTTAAAATTGTTTCTTTAATGTACAACTGAGAAAAGTGTGCAGTGGATGTGTGGTTTCCTGTCAGGGGATTAGTCTTTGTGTGGCTGATGTGTTGGTGAACGCTGGCCACACGCAGGCCAAGGATTGCTGCGCTGTACCAGGCACAGGATGCAATGTGAAGAGTGTCTGTATTTTACAGACATCAGTTCTGGTGGGGTCACTGTCACCAGCACCTACTCTGCTCCTTCCAAAACCCCAGTGAAGCAGAGCTCAGGGTGTGAGTCACGGACTCCTGCTCCTGTGCCACTGTCATACGCTGGTGGGAATTGCTGTCAGAGCAGTGATTCCTTCTCTGCCTTGGGAACTCTGCTCCTTGATAACAGAGGAGCAAATGCTCACACTCGGTGGGATTTTCCTTCTCAGGCCTGAAGGTGAAAAATGCTGAAGTGTGCAGTATCAGCCTTCAACAGCAGTGTGGTGCTGTGACCCTTTATTAGCACTGGAAGCATCCTTGGGGAAATAAGGACAACCCCACAAAGTTTTCATGGAAAGGAGAACAGGCTTTGTTGTCTGGAGGCCATCATATGATAAAATAATGGAAGTACCTTTCTTACAGGATTAGGCCTTGTGTCACAAGGCTGACCCTCTGTTTTACCTCAGGAAGAGATAATAGAATCATAGAATATGCTGAGTTGGAAGGGACCCATCTGGATCATCAAGTCCAACTCCTGGCCCTGCACAGGACACCCCAGGAATCACACCATGTGCCTGAAAGATGCAGAATAGCAATAGCACATTTGTAGTTTAAGCAGGAATTGTTCATGTATGCATAAATTTGCAGATGACACCAAGCTGAACACTGCAGGTGACACACCTGAAGGACAGGCCAATCCAAAGGGACGTGGACAAACTCAAGAAGTGGCCCATGGGAATCCCATGAGGTTGAACAAGACCAAGTGCTGGTGCTGCACCTGGGTCAGGACAGCCCCTGGGATCAATCCAGGCTGGGGATGAGCAGATGGAGCAGCCCTGGGAGAAGGACCTGGTGGTGAGAGCTGGACATGCCCTGCCCCTGAACCCCCGTTGTGTTGAGCTGATTATTTACAAGGGCCTGGTGTGACAGGACAAGAGGGAATGGGTTCAAAGTGACAGCAGGTTTAGATTAGGTATCAGGAAGAAATTCTTCCCTGTGAAGGTGGGGAGGCCCTGGCACAGGTTTCCCAGAGAAGCTGTGGCTGCCCCATCCCTGGAAATGTCCAAGGCCAGGTTGGATGGGACTTGGAGCAACCTGGGATAGTGGAAGGTGTCTCTGCCCATGGTAGGGGGTTGAGACAGCATGAGTTTTAAGGTCCCTTCCAAACCAAACCAGTCTGTGATTCTAAATAAAAGATGCAGTACTGAAATACAGCGACATGATTTTCATGCTGTAGGTGATGGTGAGCAGCTTGGGCTGTGGTGCCACAGCCTCTGCAGACAATCAGTACTTGCACATCCTGATGGTTTTATGTGTTGCGCTGTAAAGCTTTGGAAAATGCTTCTGTACTGACACATGGGAAATTTCACTCAACATTTTAAAGGCTTTTAAATAAATTCAAATAAACAGTTCTTTCTTGTGCAGCTGACTTTATTCTTAATCTTTAGACCACTTCCCTGTGACTGATCTCTTCATTAGTAAGTACTTAAATGTAGCTGTGAAACACAAATTTTATCCTATTTTATTTTCTCTCTAAGCTCAGCCTTCTAAAACAGGGAGTCTTTGCCTGGTAGGGTAAGATGTTGGTTTCCTGTTACCTTTTAGGATGGCCACAGCTTTCCTGCTTAAAACACTTTGGAATGTGGGATGTTGGGATCTCATTTTGTCATCTTGAGTTCCCACACGGCTTAAGTTGTGGTAAAGTGGAAAGGATTACCAGGTGACATCAGCCTGCCAGTATCATGCTTTTGCAGTTTATGGAGATAAATGTTGATTCTAGAAGATTAAAGACACGAGTTACTTTAGAGAAAAAGTGGAAAATTTACGCATTACATAAGCAAGCAGAAGAGCTCAAGGAATGTTTTAATTAGGTTTTGCATGAAAGTTGTCTTTGGGAAAAATGTGCATTTCTTGATGGATTTTTAAACACAAAATGTATGGATAAATAAATAAAAGGATAATGGCTAAATAGAATTTGTTTCCTTTGAGAAAGGAGATGTATTTGTTTAAGCAGGTATTCAGTGTTACATTTGTTTAGAAATGTAGGGGTTTTTTCTGAAGTCTGTATTTTAAGTGAAGTTTTCTAAGTTCTAACTCTGAAAAGTTAAGGCACAACAATGCCAGGAGGGTGTTTGTGTTTCGTTTATTTCATCTTTAATAGCTGAAGCTCCCATAAATGTCTGATTACAAATGATGCTGTTATCTAACATCTTCTGTTCTTAATCAGCTTTAGATATAAAACTGACACTATCTGGAATAACCTGTCAAGGTTTCTTCGTGCAATTTCTGTTTCATTGAGATTTAAAGTTGCAAATGTCAACTCTTGGAGATGATAAACCTCTAGCTAATGCTTTCAGCATCCTTCCTGAAGAGAGGTGAGGTGTCCTTGCAAAGCAGGAGTGACGTACTGATTTACTTATTATTTGTTCACATAGTCATGATCTAAAGCATTAAATTAGCCTTCATAAGCATAGTGTGGGGACCCTACTGAAAGCGCATCTGCTGGAAATTAGGCTTCTGCATGTTCTGAGCTCACTGCAGCCTCATGCCTTCTTTTGGTTTGTATTTTATAGGCAGTGGTGATCAGTGATGTGACCTCTGAATACAACAGAATAAAGCAGCTGTTTCATCAGACTATGAAAAATTACAGCATCCTTAAAATACAGAGGATTCAGAATCCATCCCTCTGGAAGGTGTTTCAGTGGTTAGTATTTTTTTCCCTATCCTTAGGAGGAGGGAGTCTCCAAGCACAGGTTGTCCTGTATGTGCTTTCTATGAAAGAAAGGAGGTTGCCACCCGGGCTTTAACATGACGGGTATGTCGTTATTAGCAGTTTCAGGAGTGAAATTGGTGTCTGAGGCCTTCCACACAATGCCAAGCTCCTGCTGGGAGCATGGCTCCTTGGAAGAGGGGGAGAAGAGCCTGGAGAGAAAGATATGCATGATGCAAAACTGGGATGAGGATACCCCCAGGGATGTGGAACAGTGATTGTCTCAGGGATGGAGCAGTAACTGCGTGCTGCACACATGCTCTGTTACAAATCTTTATCCATTAGAGTATATGAAATGCTAAAAAGGGTAAAGGCTGCTTGGGCCTTTTTGTTCCAAACAGATTTATTTAAGGTACTTTTGCCGAACAAAGTCAGTATTCACTGAGAAAGAATTCTTGTGTTTTAACTTAATGATCTCTTGAGTTCCAGAGCTCCTTTCTGGTTTTAAACATCTGTATCAGTGATGCTGATTTCCAGGTACTTAGGCCAAGCTGGATACCAGCAGATTTGAGCTGGGGCTCAACCACATTCATGTTAGTTTGATGTAAGATTAAGCTGTTGCTTAGAACAGTTGTCCAGTTTAAAACAACAGTAAGTATTCCAGGACTGTCTGGCATGGTAATGGAGTAGAAAAATACTGCTCAAATAAGTGCTTTCACCTGCAAAATGATGGAACCCAGAAAGTTATCAGCTACGGATTTCATAAAACCTTTTAATCTAGGAAAACGTAAGAGACTTCAAAACACATAATAGTGCATACTTTTTATTCTCCAATGAGATAATTAAGTTAAGCAGGCCGAGTTTAACATCTCCAAGTCCAGAGGATGATGGAGTAGTTTGGGTTGGAAGGGACCTTAAAGCTCATCCAATCTGCCATGGATGGGGACATCTTCCACTATCCCAGGTTGCTCCAAGCCCTGCCCAAACTAGCTTGTGACACTTTCAGGGATGGGGCAGCCACAGCTNGTTCCAAACAGATTTATTTAAGGTACTTTTGCCGAACAAAGTCAGTATTCACTGAGAAAGAATTCTTGTGTTTTAACTTAATGATCTCTTGAGTTCCAGAGCTCCTTTCTGGTTTTAAACATCTGTATCAGTGATGCTGATTTCCAGGTACTTAGGCCAAGCTGGATACCAGCAGATTTGAGCTGGGGCTCAACCACATTCATGTTAGTTTGATGTAAGATTAAGCTGTTGCTTAGAACAGTTGTCCAGTTTAAAACAACAGTAAGTATTCCAGGACTGTCTGGCATGGTAATGGAGTAGAAAAATACTGCTCAAATAAGTGCTTTCACCTGCAAAATGATGGAACCCAGAAAGTTATCAGCTACGGATTTCATAAAACCTTTTAATCTAGGAAAACGTAAGAGACTTCAAAACACATAATAGTGCATACTTTTTATTCTCCAATGAGATAATTAAGTTAAGCAGGCCGAGTTTAACATCTCCAAGTCCAGAGGATGATGGAGTAGTTTGGGTTGGAAGGGACCTTAAAGCTCATCCAATCTGCCATGGATGGGGACATCTTCCACTATCCCAGGTTGCTCCAAGCCCTGCCCAAACTAGCTTGTGACACTTTCAGGGATGGGGCAGCCACAGCTTCTCTGGGCACCTTGTGCCAGGGCCTCCCCACCCTCACAATAAATTCTCAGTGAACAAGTTTCAGTCCACTGCTTTTCATTTACTAATTTACAAGTTGGAAGGATTCTTCCCTCCCCCTGGTTCTGCTTAATTTGTAGCTGATGACTTTCTGAAGAATATTACTGTCTTGTCCACTTCAGCAGCTTCTGAAAACCTGAAAGGTGTCTGGATGCGGTGGAATAATGAGGGGAAATATGAGTTGAGCCTTTTATTGCGATTCTCTTTTGCCCCGTTCAGTCTGACTCTGGCCTCAGCCAGCGAGGTGTGCAGTGGGGAAAGCAGGCTGGGTTTGTGTCCTGGCCCCACCTCCTCAGCAGCACTGACCTCTCTGAGGGGCAGGAGCTGGGGCTGTGGCATGGAGCACAAGCTGCCTCCAGCTTTGAACCACTGTGGAAGCACAGAGCCTCTGTGGTTAATGCTGCCTCCACTCCACCGAGAGTTTGGGTGGGAAGGGACAAGAGACCTTAAAGCACATCCAGTTGGACCCTACCGAGGAACAAAAGGTTGGTACAGGGGCGACTGGAATAGTGTTACATTCCCTGAGTACAGCCAGGATCATCTAGAATTGCTGAGCAGTGGTATCAGTTACAGTGCTCACCTCGTTCATCATGCTGCTGGTGTGTCTCCTCTTCAGAGAGAGCAGACTGGAAACCTCATCCAGCTGACATTTACATGGATGTTACAAAGTGGTTTGATTTGTTTAAAAAACCTCTTTTTCCCTTTTCTTCCATGGCTCACATTCTCCTTCTCTTCATTTTTGTCAGGCAAAAGGAGAAGATGAAAAAGGAAAATGGAGGAAAGGAAGTCCAGGAAAAGCTCCTGTTCCACGGAACCGATGTCAACTCCATGAAAACTATCTGCACTCAGAACTTTGACTGGAGAATTTGTGGAAGCAATGGAACTAACTATGGGAAGGGTATGTAGAAAGTGAGATGGCTGCTCAGACTCCCCTGAGAGTGGAGCAATCAAAGTTCTAAAGTGTTTAACTATAGAAGGGGAAAAAAAAAATCAGAATTGGTATTACAATCCTTCTGAAGAGGGCCAGGATTTGCTTTGGGTTGGGGGTAAATGTTCTCACAAGGTGTCAAGAGAATTAGTGCAGGCGTTTGCTGTAGGTGGCATTCTCTGATGTCTGAGGTCATAATCTGAACTTGCAAGAGAAATTAGTTTGTATGGCAGGGAGCAGAGGAGTGTGCATGCCCTCAGTGTGATCATGGAAGGTCCTCACATTTTCTTGTCTGTCCCTCTTATTATAACACACAGACCTGTAGTGTGCTTATTGGTATGGCTTTTAAAAAATTAATCCTAAAATAGCTAATTCTGATTGGAAATTACACGGTGCAATCCCCTCTCTTGCAAAACTTTCGGGGATATTCTGTAAACTGAGTAAGGGAAGTCCTGTAAGTTGGGTCGGATACCTCTGAAAATCCAGGGCACGCTCCGATTATGCTATCACTGTATAGATTCCCCTCACAACCACGTTTTCATCTTGTTTTCTAGGAAGTTACTTTGCTAGAGATGCTTCCTATTCCCACATCTACTGTCAAGCTACGCAGCAGGGATACTTGATGTTTGTGGCTCGAGTTCTGGTTGGAGACTACGTTAAAGGCAACGCCACCTATGTCCGCCCCCCAAGGAAGTGTGCTGACAGGCTGTGGTTTTATGACAGCTGTGTGGATGATGAGTTAAATCCTTCTGTTTTCATTGTCTTTGAAAAACACCAGATTTACCCTGAGTACATAATAGAGTATAAAACGGAGATAATAAGAGCGTATAAAGAGGAAGGAATAAGAGTGTATAAAGCGGAGGGAGTAAGAGCGTATAACGAGGAGGGAACAAGAGTGAATAAAGTGGAGGGAATAAGAGCATATAGAGAGGAGGGAACAAGAGTGAATAAAGTGGAGGGAATAAGAGCATATAGAGAGGAGGGAACAAGAGTGAATAAAGTGGAAGGAATAAGTCAGGATAAAGAGGAGAGAAGAAGATGTGTTATATCTTAGAGGAACGTGGCAGTTTGTGTCCCTTATCTTGTTTCCCGTAGTGCAGGTGTTCTCCTACTCTCCTTCTTTCTTTTTAATACAGTTCTTCAGAATGGTAATCCAAACAATTTTTGCACTGAGGAGGGCTGGCAAAGCACATGTCACATTTGTTGTGACTGCCGTATCTTCTTCTCTTCCTCTCTTAAATGAAGCATAGACATTTCGATAACCATAGCAGGAAAATCAGAATTGTGGGATGGGAAATTGAAGGTTATGACTGCTGTGGGCTAATAATTGTAAATGCATCATGTAAAAAAAATAGAGAGGATTTCTCTTCGCAAGCAGTTAAAAGAAAAATTAACAGTACAGTAGTTTTTAAGGAAGCTTTCAGGTTTTTAGTAGCCAGAGGTTCTTTTCAGTGCAGAATTCATCTGTTCTTGATACTCTCATCTATCATTATTATTAAGAGTTCAGCTCAGGTAATAATGACTTGAGTTTGTTTTCAAAGCCCTGCTTGTTAATGCTGGTACAAATTTCAAGTTAAAATGGTAAACAAAAATAGAAAAGGCGTATTTTAAATCCATGTTGTTAGTTCTCGAGAAATTTCATCTGTACAGTGGCAGATGGATCAGAAAGCTGTTGGATCAGATTCTTTGTGGAAAGTTGCAGTAACTTGCTGTAACCTATACAAAAGCAGAGCTCAACTGAAGCTGTGAAAGCCACCATGTGTGAGTAAGCAGATACCAAAATCTGGTAGTTTGGCTGCAACTAACGGCCAAAAGGACACAAAGGCTGTGTCGCAGCGAGCCAGGCTTTCCAGCTGATGTGGCCACGTAGCGCCACAGGACAGGAGAAACTTCTTAAGGAGCATAGAGGTGTTCTGTCCTGATTGTGTGCATTAATTTTTAAATTAAGTTCATTTTTCCAGACGTAGAACGGGACTGAAAGAGACCAGTTAGGTTCTCTCGAGGCCAGTGGTAGAACTGCTGTCCTAAGGCACCGTCCGCGTGTTCTGCTGCCCACGTGTGTGGGGCAGTGTGCTGACAAGTGAGGCTCCTCTGTGTGTTTTGTGGGTGATCCTGGGTCAGAAACCAGGGCAGTTTCTACTGGCTGTTAGCAGGGAGTCTGTACTTGCATCGAACTGAAGGCCCTCTGTATAAAATGCCGTATTATGCGTTTAGCTGTTCAGAGGGGAACTGGTAGTGAGGACAGAGGAGCAGTAATTTTTACCTTCAGATAAGCTCACAGAAACACCAGTAGCCTCTAAGGTTTTTGCATCTGTGATACAAATCTGTCAACCAAAGATTTCAAGTTCTTCCGAGGGGGAAGGGAAAAGACAAATCTAGAAAATCTTACTAAAATTACTTAGAACTAAATGAAAACACATGGGTAAGATTGTAACACTTTTTAAGATCTCTTTTTCTCTTGTTTGCCTGTAGAGTTCCTGAATTACTGAGCTTGCTGTATATGCAAATAAAACCTGTTTTCAGGCACTTTCAGTGTGCAGTTTGTCTTTACATAAACATGGCAAGACTAAACAGACTGAGTGAACCAGCCTGTGCTCCGTGTTCCTTCAGTGTTTCTAAAGCAGGGAACTGCACAGGCATGGCCTGCCATTGTAGGGTAGGTGCTCAGCTAAGTACGAAGGAGACAATAGCATCATTCAGGGAGGATATTTCTGTAAATTAATTTCATAACTGGGTTATGGTTTATATTAAAGTAGTGGGGTAGTTTGGTTAGATTTCACGTAACTAAACAGCTGCTCTGAGCAGTTACTGAAGTCCTAAGAAAAGGTGAAAGAATTAAGTGAAGTAGTGGCAGAACCGCTGGTTTTAGTATCTCGAAGTAGTGAGATACTGAGACATTCTAAGGATGTACTTCCTTATTATGCAGATGAGCAACTTTTAAAGAATCTACATCAGGCACCTATAGAACCCCCACTCCTGTGAGGCACAAGGCAGGCCTGTACAGGGAGGGGGCTAGTGAGATGCTGACAGCTTAGGTTCAGCCCAAATCACCACACATAGAGTAAGGACAGCAATACCAGAACTGCAGAGCTGTCCCATGGTCCAACCCAGCCCGTGGTGGGGATGCAGCTCTGGTGTACAGGCTTTTCCACTGGAGGGGTGGACTGGGGGTGAGAGCTGCAGTCTGGATAGCTGAGCTGAAGGGGGAGGAAAGCTGGAAAATGCATACTCTGAATGCAGGAGGACGGAAAAGAAACAACAGTTGTCCCACCTGTTGGTACCTCAGCCTCTTCCTAACTGGCACCAAGGAAAACCCCTGGGAGGCCGTGGCACTCTTGGGCTGTGACCCTTCGCCCCGCACAGATCCTGCTGCTCTCCACTGCTGGAGGCTTCTGGCCACAGCAATGGAAACAAAGTGGGTGCACACGGTTACAGGTGTGTGAAATTAGGCTGAATACATTTAAAAGCTTCACACGTGCAAAGAAGTCATATACTTGCTTGCTCAACAAAGATCATCTTTGAATTTATTATGGCAAAGCAGACAAAATTCTCAGTCATGTTCTATCAAAAGTAGAGCTGTCATTGATTACACAAACTACACCCTGCATAGCCAGCCAGAGCTTTCTCAGGCTTCTGTTCCCTTATACAATTTGTTACATTCCTTGAGTACAAAGTTACCTGTCTAAAGTCATTGCTTGAAGTGCACTTACTAAAAACAATAGTAAAAATCCAGTGTAACTTGTCCCAAGTGAGTCACCCCCCACCATGGCTGAACAGACAAGCAGTGATGAAGATGAAAAACAGCACGCTCATAAATCAAAAGACTTGAAGGCAAGAAATACAATCCCTTACCTGGTTTCAGTATTTTTGCTTTTAAAACAAGTTATTTCTGCCTCAGGGGAGGATTGGTAAAGCAAAATGTCAGCAAAGCACTTCCACCTCTTGTTCCATGATGCAGGAACTCCAGGGGCAGTGCAGGGCCAGCGCAGGGCCAGCTATGGAAGTGCTTCCTTAGGTCAAAAGGAAACTGTAGGACAAGGATACTGTGGGACAAGAGGAACAGCCTGAGCTGGACAGGAAGGAGGGGCAGGCCTGTGGGGCCAGGAGAGCTTGCGGATGTGGAAGCAAAGCCAGAGCTTGGGCAGTTGCAGAGTGTGGGATTTCTATTCCAGAAGAAGAGGAGGCATGAGTTCAGTTTTGGTCTGAAATATCATCTTCCCCATCATTAGGGATTTCTGGAATACTATTGCAAGACAATGTGTTAGCTCTGGAATGCTGCAGGAATCCAGAGGCACCAGAGCTCCCTCGAGGCCCATGGCTCTTGCAGCACCAAAGTTTATCCCATCATGTGTTCTGGGACAGAGCTGTCTCCGTCCTCCTGAGCCCTCTTTCCATGGTAGAAGCTCCCACCTGGTCTTCCTCTCTGAAGCATGTGCATTAACACTGGTTTAAACCCCACTTGATGCAGGGACTCTCTGGAGTAAGATGGTAGTATGGTCTGACTATCCAAAAGCTCAGGGAAGCACAAAGACCCAGTCCAACATACCCTTCAGAGATGGCACTGTTCACCTGAAATCCAGGCTTTTCCCTGAAAGATTTAAAAGTGCTGAGGGAGTACCCACGTCAGAATAGTCATTATTCTTGTCTGGTTTAATTCACCCAGTAATTCCAGAAAGCTCTGCTGTGCTATATTGAAAGGAAAAATTTAACATTTTATGAGAGGGAGTTTAAAAATGTATACCTGGAAAGAGATCCTGCATGCACACACATCTGCGACTCCTGCCTAAATGGGCTGGAAGCTCAATATGGAATTCAGTTCATGTTTGTATTTGTTCTGGCCCCACACCTTTCTATAAGCTTTATTTAAGAGTTCCCTTTGAATTACCTGAGCAGTTTACACCACGTGTAGACCAAGTAACAAATTGGGCCAAAGAATGACTGAAATCCAGGCACTGTTACTGCACTGCATATAATCAGGGTCAGAGGGAACATTCAGGAAAACATACCAGAGCAGCAATGCCTTTGGGATGCTTCAGAAAGCTGTGCATTTTCAGCAGGTTTTCTTCTTTCCTTGTGGAATCATCTAAGAGGCAACCTCCTGAAATGCAACAGCTCTGTCTTTTTTTTAAAGGAAATTATTCTCAGATCTTTTAACCCGAATTCCTTCACAGCACCCCTGCACCCAGACTTTGTGGAAAGCTGCTGGCTCTTCCAGCTGAAGCTGGAGGAGAGCCCTATGCCATGGAATGCACGGCTGCTGCCTTCCTGATCAGTCGCTCAGTCATTGGTGACTTCGGTCTCATCACATCACGTTCACTCAGGAGACACCTGAGAAAGGAGACGTAGGAGGGTGAGGAGTGGCTGATAGCCATGGACTGTTTCTGCCAAGCAGGCTGTGCTGAGGCAAGCCCACAGGGCAGAGCACAGCCCTGGCTTCCCAGCACAGGAGATGTCAGCAGTGGCACTGACTGGAGCTGCAGCAGTTCACAGAAGCTTAGCAGTCCATAACACACACGGCCATATTTGAATACAGAACCATTTGAAAATCAACTACCCTTGAATATATACAGATCATCCATCCAGGCTGCAAGAGTGTACTTCTGGAATTGGAAACTCTTGCACTTTTTATCCTGGTTAAATGTTGCTACAATTAACACAAATGCTTGCATATAATTTTAATCTTAAATTTATCAGTCTGAATATACTCATTACTTCTTACTTTCAGCAACAGTGCTACTTCCACAAATATTTATCAGGGGAAATACTCACCTTGCAAGGTTTCGTTTGGCCTTTGATTTAGAATTTAAAGCAGCATGAATCAATAACAGGCTGAAAACATCCCTCTGAAAAATAAAAGTCAGCAAAATAAAAACTAATAAGCAATTTATAATGTCTTGCTGGTTACAATGTCTTGGTTACCAAACTATTAAATTCACAGGAAGGAAACATATCAACACTAAAAATAAATAGCTAACCCTGCTTGTAAGTTTTTGCAAACAGGCTTCAGTCACAAGCACAGTTCAGCCTTTCATTAAGAGTGAAGTGCTGTTGATGAGGTAAGTGCTTAATGGCAGCTACTGAAAGGGGATTAAGTCACATCAGAAAGTCTTTTCTGGATCTCCTTTACCTGAGCATCACTGCCTCCCACTTGGACTAGTTCATAACGGATTGGGTATAGCAGGTCTACAGCTTTGTCACAATTCCCATTTTCAAACTCTATAAAAGCCTGGCACAGTGGCAGCCCCAAACGAGGAGCCAGGGAAAGCTGGTGGTCTTCTCGAGGTGCTCTGTAGAATGAGAGAGTAGTTAACTTCCATAAGCCAAAGCATAAACAGCCATATTTCACTGCTAGTCTGCCACTGCCTGCAGACAGGTTTTTATTTTTTTTACTGTACAAAGCCTGATGTTTCAGGTACTTGACTTAGATCATATCTTTTGGTGTGATTATGCTACTTTCACCTTTTTGTTACTCTTTCAGCCATCAGTTTTCATTCTCCTGAATATACCCACAAAAGGTACAAGCCCAACCCCTCCTACCTCTGCAATAAACAGTTTGGGCTAGGACAGTAAGAAAACCACAGTTTCTCTTCAGCTGACCCCACCAGAACATCCTACTGCTAAGTCCTTTGTCCGGCCACACGTGGCCATCAGTCCTTGCACACAGCTCAGTCATGACCTTGCAATCCAGCTCCTTCTCGAGTCAGCCTTACAAAACTTCCTCTTTCTTTTACTGGGCCAACCTTCATCTTCCAGCAGGCAGCACTGCCCTAAGTGTTTATCATTCCCTAAACAAACTGTGGCATCCTAGAAAGATAAAAGTGCACAACAGATGTTTATTTTAAGCAGCTTGAGACAGTCAGTGATGAAAATGATGGAACAATTCCACATTTTCCCCAACATGTCTATGAAAAGGAGCCTGTGACACCAACCACCAGAGAGCGCCATGGGACACCTGACAAATTCCCGTTAACTTTCCATGGCAAAGGCCAGGGAAAAATACCGGTGCAAAGCCAGATGGGACCGATGTTTGTGCCCAGGTTGTATCCCTGCTTTCTTAACACATACATAAACTATACCCCAGAGGTGTTTTTTATTACATATTTTTGATAGATGTAAATTAATCCAATCATTAATATAACCCCTACAGCTCACAGTCTGCCTTCTCAAATAATGAAATTAAGCATTATTATATTTCAAACGACAGCTAAAAATGTACACATGTATTATTAAGGCTGAAAGTAGGTGAAAGGAAGCACTGGGNTCTTATTAATATACTTTACTCCTTGTCTGTAACATAGCTTAGTGTGATCCCACTAAAAGGAAACAGACAGCAATTGCTCGGGTGGTGTCCATGACCTCAAACATGAAAGATTTCTGCTTAACAAGATGAGAAACCCCTCCAGACATTAACTCAAAAAATAAATAATGATATGGATCTCCTAATTGGACGTTGCCCTGCTTAAACCAGATGTGTCCCAGTGACATGCCAAGGCAGGGAGGAGCATGTTGGAGCTTCAGCAAGCCAGAGACATCATCACCCTGAAGTTCAGAGGGCTATTTACTGAACCCAA
>VYZQ01058396.1:0-17361 GCA_013400655.1 Mystacornis crossleyi | reverse complement strand
GCCTAACTTTTTCTGTTTTTAAATGAAAGAACATCATATAAAGATTTTAAAATCCTGTTTCAATAGTGGCCAATTATAATTTAAGAGGAGCAGAGAAATTAAACTAAAAGTTATTTAAAATGTTATTGCAATTAAAAAATGTATTTACAACCTTTTCCATGTGACCCCTGTTAAACGGAAATGAAATTAAATTAAATTTTATCCTTGTGAATTTAAACGAGATAACAAATCAGTAAAACCCCAAGGATTTTACGTGGCACTACATTATACTCTGTCAGGGATGGGGTTCCCATGCCTAGGAACAGGTTAAGTCATTGTGAAGCTACAGTGGGTTCACCACCCATCTGCTTTGTGCCTATGGTGCGGGGAGATTTGCAGCCTGTCAGACAGCCTGACGTAGTTCCACGTCTGACCTAAATTTTCATGAAATACCTGCAGAAATGTATATAAAAATTATACGTACAGTTTCATTAGTAAATAACAAAGGTATCTTAGAGATAAGCAATTAAATGGGGGAGACAGGCTATTTGTACAAATCTCACAGCTATAAATCTTACTGGATAATAATTTACAATAGCAGCAACCAGGGGACCAAAAATATGAACATTGCCAAGTGGAAAACAGATTTTAAAGACAGTGATAAATAAGCAGATGCCACAAAGGGAGGCTGCAAAGGTTTAAATGAAGTATCTATATGCTTGTGAAAAAATAGGAGGAATTACTCAGAGAACAGAGGGGTTCTGTCTGGTTGGCCATATGTAATACTTGGAAAATGGAAAACTGCACAACAAGAAACAAATTACTGGCAAATAAGCATATTGTTCTAACTAAGCTATCTAATCACTGTCCTTACTGTAAGATAACCATGTCCTGCCAGGTGCTGCGTAATCCTCAGTTTGTGCCACAGAAGGAAGAGCAGAGAGTTCGGCACCAGGCAGAAGACACACAGCAGTTGGACAGGAGGCTCACGAAGAATAACTCAGGCTAATGATATGGGAAGAATATTCACAGCAGTCAGTATTGCTTCAGCTTTCATCCCATCAGTGCCAGCTTTAAAATGATCCTGCTCCAGAGGCTCTTGCAGAACACTCTCAACATCTTGTCACTGCTGCTAAACAGACGTGTAAGATCTCCCAAGTCAGTGGGCAACAAGAAATAAAAGAAATATATAATTACCACCTAGGACTTAAGAAAAGCTTTCAGAGAATAGTGGTGTCTATAGAAACCGGGCTTAAAACCAAATATGCAGCTGTCCCTACAGGAACTGAGAAGCCACCTTGGAGGAAACTCAGGTGCTACTGTGAACACCTGAGTGGCCAAGCTGACTCAAGGCTGTGCCTGAGCTACCCGACAGTAAAGCTTAACTACAACCATGGACTGTAAACCAGAGATTCAGCCATGCCTTCAAGGCTTATTCAGCATCGAAACAGCCACACTGATCTTATTCTGACACAGCAACAACCTCTGCATGTCTGCTATGCTGACCATGCTCTGGTCCTCAAATAAATCTTCCTACATTATGCACAAAGCCAGATCTCCATGGCTGGGAGAGACAAAAGGTGACACTCTGGAAAGCAGATGGGTATCCTGCTCTCCATCTCACAGCCAGGGTGCTTTGCAGGTTGCTCACAGCTTCCCTGTCTGTCCTGCAGCTGGACTGTGCTGTACCAATAGGGACGGCCGTGCTCCTGCTCATCACAAACCCACATCTTCTCGTAGAGAACTGCACAGACAGCACAGATTCACAAACCCAAACTTCTCCCTACAGGTCAAAGAGCTGTGCAAGCTAATTCTAGGTTTCATTTACCTCTTGCTGATAGGTCAGAGAATGCTGTTGCTGCCATTTACTCCTTCTATTCATGTGGGGAAGCCTGTGTTATCCTACACAAAAAGATCAGCACATCCACACGGGGATTTTTTCTTATGAAGAAAGAATGTAGATATTACCTTAGGAAAAATACTCTTACATGACCAATGAATTTGCATTAAAAGAACAATAACATTACAGGAATGAAATCCCTAAATATTAGGAACTTCTGGAAGGAGCTAAATGTCCAGTTCCAATTCAGCCACCTCACGGGCAAGAATTACAGCACAGTTTACATGAGCACGTACTGTTGCTGTACAAAACTCCTGCTCCTTTCAGGGTAAGGGATGAACAACAAACAAGTCAACAAGATGAGAAACAAAAGTACTGACCTATAGCCCTAAAATTCTGGGTTTTCTTCCCAGCTACCAAAATTCTCCAGTATGAATGGGGCAAAGACTTGCCCACGGGACAGCTGCACAGCAACAACACCATCAGCCCTCACTGCGGGAATCTTCGCAAGAATTTATTGGCAACCTTGCAGCACTTCTGCCATTTCTTGCAGGCAGAAAGCAGATCTGCTTTCAGCCAGATCACAGACATTAAATACTGTGAAGTGGGGAGAAAAAGGAGTAAGAGACCACCCACACTTGCAAAGTTTTCAGTCGGCAGGACACAAAACACTCAAGTATACTACACACAGAAAGTAGCTCCCAGCAGTGGTGACCTTATCCACCAGAAAAGAGAACTAGATTTTTATTCAAACCCAGAAAATCCATAATGAAGTGTCAGAAAGGGAAGTGAGCCTAACTTACAGAAAGGCCAGGATTAAACAGAGATTTTTTTATAATTTTTGTCTCCTGGAAGAAGAAAACATATCCCTGAACTCCGCAGGAATTTTGTGCTGACACAATGCATTTTATAAGCTCCTCCGTGCTAAGCCCACTTTATTCGCGTGCAAGAAAACAGGTGTGTGAGAAGAAATACACAGAAATGGTTAAAGGTTTTATAGTGAATATAAGCTTAATAGAAAGTAATAATTAGCATGCTATGTGAAGGAAAGGTTAAATAAAAAAAAGTATCATGTGAAATGCTTCAGTTCATTTCAACACCAGAAAAATCACTGCCATATTCCAATGACGTTATGTATTCCCACTTGCCAATTTCTCTTTAATTGCAGATTCTTCTTTCCATGAGCTCTGCTCAAACTATTTTTCTCTGCTTCCTCTCCTTGCCTTCTGCAGCACAGCTGTACCCTTCTCTTCTTAGAAGCATAACCTTTATTTCATTCTTGCTTCCCCTTTTCAGCCTCCCCAGAGATCTTGACTTTCATCACATCACCCAGTCAAATTCCTGATAACTTTCCAAACAGGCAAAAAATTCATGTGAACACACTAGAGTGAAAGACAGTGTTAGCAAACTCTACTGATCCTTTCGTGCAAGTACCAGAATATTTTAACATGGAACAAAGTTTCACGGGCTGCTCGTTATGCTCCTGAGCCAGCGCCTGCACTTCAGCGAGCTCCTTTTTGTGTAGCTGTAGAAATGTTCGTGTCAAAATGTTTCATTCCTCACCGAGGCAGGGACATGTACCACACTTTAAGTCATCTTCTGAAAGTTAAGGAAGGAATCCAATCTGAGCTACTCACGATCAAAACAAAACGCATGAAAACTATTTATAACTAGATTGGAAGTAAAGCATGTGTTTGACAGAAAAATGTGATTTGTTCCTCAGCACTCCGTGAAGAGACCAAGAGACACCATTTATTCTCAGAGTTACTGGATAATAGCTGTTCTCTTGGTCTAAGGACTGACCCTGTGTAGCCATACAAGTGTTTCCCAAGAGGAGCTCAAGCATTTGTGTTTCCTTTAACTCCCTTGGGATGTGTCACAAATGTCAGCACCAAGTTCTTTCCCATCCTACCAAACTGCAAATGTCTTGTCTTTGGAGTGGGAAGCACGAGTGTGGATGTGGCTGGTGGCAGTCTGGGGAGGCAGAGAGCAGCACGTGGTGCTGTGGGGCTGAGGGACGCACAACAGGTCCTTTGCTTCTGAACAGCGTGACACCAGCACACAGAGGGAACGTGGGGCACGGCAAGGTTTGGCACGGAAAGGCTGATGCCTTACCTCTTCCTTCTGTCAGGGCTATTTCATTGTTAACTTTAAATCTAGACATGGATGACACTAAAGCCTTCCAGGTCAGGGACTTGGAGTTTTAACTCCTTGACCTGTCTCATCAGACTTGCAGGACCAACTTCATGAAAATACTTCTCAGAGAAGTACTTGGTGATTTCTCCTCATGATGGTCAAGCATTTCAGTAACTCAAGCAAATTTCTCATTCCAAAACTCTCCATCTCCTTGTCTTTATCTTGGTGTACAAACTTTTTTGCCATTTTTTGTCCCCCAGGTCCCACTGAAGAAGGGGAGCAAGAGCAAAGCTGACCCAACGCTGAGGTCAGCCTACCACACCAGAGCATTTTATTTTTAACTTGTTAATTTATCTTTCACATAAAAAACCATACCACCATAATCAATAGTTTTATCTATATGTTTAAGAAAAATGTGGCTGTGTGTCAAGATTTAAAACTAAAGATGACTGCAAGGGAAGAATTAGAGGGGTGGGGTACACACACACACACACCCTGTGCAGGCTGCACAGGGCATTGTTATCCATCAGGGACAGCCCAACACCTCCATTAGGAACTGCTCCCTCCTTCTGTTTAGCTTATCCTCAAGTCTTAGGAAAAGCAACTCTTCAGATCAGTGAGATATAATCAGACTGATTAGTTCAAATATCAAAAATATCTTAGAAGGGCCACATATGCAATTTCATCATTAAGGTTACATTGTAAGTAGGGGAAAGAGCGACTGATTTAGACTTGAATTTGTTCTTTGCTTCCCCAGTGCATCGTAAGAAGAGGTTTACTATGGTACTGCTAATTATGCAAACACGGGACCAATATTTTGTCCAAAAAAGTCTACATTAGAATATTTAGCACAGACTTAATGTTGCTCAAAATCAGGCTAATAACCTTCACATTAAATTTTTAACAACTATTTTAAAGCATTTGCTAAAGAGGCTCACAATTTCTGTGTAATTAATATTGATTTCAAACAGATACTTTGCAATGAATTTAAATGATGGGAAGAAAAGATTAAAATACGTTTTGGTTTAAAGTTTGAAGAACCATTAAGTCATTGCTAACCTAAACTGAGTCTTTATGTATTTATTTTTAATGCATTTTCTGATGCTGTTCCTCTGATACCTTAAAAGTCATAATTTAACAGACTCCAAGCCTGGTTTACAACATAACATCCCACGAGCCAGAGAGAATGTAGCCACAGAGAAGACAACAATGACAACTGAATGAAGCAAACAAATAGCAACTAGTAGAAGCACACTAAAATTAGTTTTTCTAGCAAATCAATGCCCAATACTGTTACGAATAAATATGCACATTCAAAGTACTCAGACCCACTATTTTATTACCCTTGCATGCCCTTTTGAGAGACTGCTGCAGGCAGGAGCCATAGAACAGCCTGGCACAAGAGCTGAGCGAGAGATGGTGAAGCAGTTCCATTTTTCAATAATTAATTATGAAATATTAATCGAAATAGAAACAGGAATTCACAACTTGGTCTCCAAGTTGGTTTAACAAAATAACCCATTCTTTCCGATGCAATGAATATTTAATTCTCCCAACAAAATGCCTGGTGATCAAACGGTATTTGTTCAAGTGCCACAAAATATACCCAAGCCCCAGCTGCCCACAGCCCAGGAAGCTGGGGAAAGGGAAGCACAAATGTTACAGGTGTTTCGTGAGAGCTTGTGTTTGGGTCCTGCAAATCAAACAAATCAAGGAGTCCAAGGCGGTTTGCCCTCATCTCTCTTACAGAGAAGGTGGGTGAAATCCCTTTGGTCAGATTTTCACCTCTCTCCAGAGGCAAGTGGACCTGCTTGTCCCCCCTCTGCAAAGCCCAGTGCTCTACCTCCAAACTCCCCGTGTGCAACCTGGTCCCAAATCCAGCACACAGGATATTACAGTCCTCTATCTGAACCTATTTCACCCACAAATGACAGGAAAGAAATGTGATTAAAAACGAGGGAGCATATATCATTTTTTATTTCACCATGAATTGCACTGGGTACTGTATTTTCGTTCAAATTAAAATGAGTCAAACTTCAGTGTCCTTTGTTTGCTACTCATCGATCCCTGTTAAACCAAATGTTTCTCATTCTGTAATCAATACATCTCTGCAAAAATAAACCCAGGCACTGACAAACAACTTTGCAGAACATTGCAGCACTCCTTGTAGTGGACTTTGTAGTCAGCATGAAAAAACATTACCCCAAAGAATGGGGAAAAAAGATATGCACAGCTTATTGTGCTTATTACAATTTTTAGAGGCTGCTTACAGCTGAATCATTTTACTGAAGAAAGACTTATTAAATTAGCCAGCTATTGAAGCAAGGCTTCCCAGCAGTGGCAGTTAATATGCCTTTGTCCCTCATTACCTTTTCCAGCTACACTGGGAATACTGACAAATACAGTTAAACACACAAAACCTTCCCAGGGACGAAGTTAAGGTGTATTTTAAAGCACAGTGAAGTATTGAAGTAAAAATAGCAATAACATGAACACTTGGAGGGTTCATGAGGGAGAGGTGGCTTTATTTCCATGTCCCTTCAAAATAAGAAAGTTAATGGTGAGGTTGTGTGGTTGCTTTGCAACAAAAATGAATTTTTTCATTTTTCATTTTCACCTTTCACCTGACACAGACTTGCACGGAAGAGGCTAAGGAAGAAATTTCCTTCATTTATATTAAGCCTCTACTTTTTTTCCCCAATTATTTATGATGTAACCATTTTCCTTAAACTTATTCCTGCTACAGCTTTGCAACAGTAAGATATAAATAGTATAAAAAGCAGTATCCTAATTTTAGGCTGGTATCTTCTAGCTTTTTCATACCAGTAAGAAAAAATGATGGTTCTTTAGAATAGCGTTCTGCTCCCAAAATGACAGGCTGCCCAAAAAAACCCCAGGAAAATCTAACTGACACTAAATAATTTGTTTTAGAATTTTCTAAAAATGCCTTGAAACCAGTTAAAATTAAATAATTTGAAACTAATCATTCATTTTCCACTATGAAATTTTTATATGCTAGCACATCTGTCTCTTTGGCTTCATCTCAGACTAGCACACGTATCCTGTAAGTTTCAGATATAAGCCTCAAGTTTTGCTTGCCTCTAAGATGGATAAATAACAAGACAGGAAATATTCATTATTATTGTTAGTGATATTTTGGTGACAGTAGTTTACACACTTCATATTGTTGGGGGATAACACTGCTCCAGAGCAATTCAAGGAAATTAGAAACCGTTTCTTGGTGTAGTTACTCCTCCTGAACAAAATAAGATGCTAGCTTTCATTGTGCACTAGCTCAA
This sequence comes from Mystacornis crossleyi, assembly GCA_013400655.1. NCBI lineage: Eukaryota > Metazoa > Chordata > Aves > Passeriformes > Timaliidae > Mystacornis > Mystacornis crossleyi. The sequence continues at coordinate 10,107 of VYZQ01058396.1, read as the reverse complement.
AATTGCCACCATGTGGAAGGACAGCAACTTAATTTAGCATTATTTATACTGCATTGATATGGTTTTAATTGCATCTGTGCGACAGAATAACTGCTGTGCTGAAGCTCCTTTATCATTGCAAGCCTACAATTAATCTGAATTAGGCAGGCTATTACACCAGCAGTACTGTATATATAGTTGGAGTTGTGATAACATTTATTTTACAAGGGAAAAAAAGAAATTAAATAACTCATAAAACCTTTCGGTTCAGAGCTGGATAGTGAGCACCACTGTCTGCCCATCCCCTCCAGGAGCAGTGGTGAATAGCCAGCACTCCAAAAGGGAGCTCTGACTGCCCGGCAGATCTTTAATTCTGTCAAACACCCAATGGCAGGCCACACAAAATCGGAGTCCCCTTGGGAAAAGAAATTAAATACCGAAAAACCCCCCTCATAGTCTTCCAGAAATGAACAGACTGAAGTGAACTCTGTGGAGCTCTTTTAGCACCTGTCCTGGAGACACAGCTGCAGACACAGAGCTCACGCCCAGCCCCTGACCGCAGTACGGGAAGGCTTCAGACAGGGGGAACACCTGCGCTCAGCAGCCATCATTCTCTCAGCTTCCTAAAGCTCATCTCGGAGTCACATTTGCAATGTTTAATGTAGGCAAGTAATACATATTTTGAAAATCTTGTCTCCCTAATAAAACTATTGCTGTTTATTCAAATTCACAGTTGATAGCCCAATTTTGAAAACTTGCTTCAGTTCTTAGCATAATTCATTTCTCCATTTTAAATATTGTTTTGTATATAGTTGGAGGGGTGCAGAGAGAATACTGTTAGTGAACCTGAAAGTCCCACATAGTCAGGCGACGATTTTTTTTTAAATTAGTAATCTTTAAATGATAACACTTTTTAAAATGAATTTGCAAATGTAATTGAGCTTTTAATAGCTTCTACAGACAGCAATTAAAGAAATCTCATTTCTCTAAATTAAACATAATGAAGTGTTTTTCAAGTTCAAATAAAAACTTGCAAACTCTATTAAGATAGACATAATCCACATGAATACCTAGTATTCAAATTGTGAAGTAAAAAATTCTGTCAATACCAAAATTAGAAACAGTGGAACTACGAAGTAATACAAGGGAAAAAATATCCCTGAAACATCTTAGATTACAATGGGTAATTATAATTTCAAGCCCTTTGCTACACGCTTTTTTTGGTAAGGTGACTTGCATTACATTAAGATTTTTAACTAGGCATAAAGCTGTTTGTTTGGTTTTTTATACCAGGTATATATAAAATCTTATTAAAAACAAAGTTTTATAACCAAGGTAACTTGTTTACAAAGATCCTTTTCTAATTCAGTTGCAAACAAGCAAAAATCCCCAATCTCTCTGTTTATGTTTCCCGCTTGTTTGATTCCAGAAATTTTATAATAATGGTGTTTGAACCATAAAACAGCACAAAAGAGTGTGTGCAGAGAACAACTTGGAAGAGCCAACCCACCTGGGCCAGCAAAGCGCCAGTCGTTTGATTCTCCTACAATTTTCTATCAGATGTGCAATGCTTGAACATTTCCTGAAGGGATAGCAAAGTAGCAATGCAGAAAACAGAAGGGAAAAAGCTGTCTGGCAAAACAAAAGCTCCAGCTCACAGAAACAGAACTGAGGTTTTGGAACTTGAGTTTTTCATAAGAACAAAACTATATCTATGAATAAATGAAACTGGCACCAAAATATTAACTAGTAACACGGTTTTATAGTCTGCATTTACACACCTAAATACTTCACAGACTCCGAGGGTTCAGAGCTGAATGTTCTACTGATGACAGACTGCAAGGCTCTCAGTCACTTTCTAGTGGATTTATTTGAACAAACAGGCCATGGGAGCGAACTCCCCACTTACAAAGATAAGAAATAAATGAACACAGGTCCAAGAGGGATCCAGGTTCAAGAATATGCCTGACCTCATGGGATATTGCTTGTATTTGGTAAGCAGAAACTTCCTCTCGGATCAGAAGTCTTGCACCAAGGGCTAGAAGATTTGTGTGAAGTTCTCTCAAGTACAAGTTCTTTGAACTTTGTGTGACCTACAGTAACAACTGTGCTCTGTGTAGGTGCACGAGATGAGCCTTAGGCCACATGGTTTAGGGTAATTTCCACACTTGTGCTTGCTGGGATTATATTTAATTTTTGATGTGGCATTGGTTTCTTTTATAGCTAAGTAATAGGTATTTGGCGTCAGTTTGGATGAAATTTCAGACTGCACATAGACTCAAGGAGAAAGGAGTGAACGGAATCCTTGAGCTATGAAAACCAGGGCATTCCACAGCTAAGAAAGATTTACAAATGTTTTTAAAAAGTCAGGCATTTTCCAGGTCCTGTCTGCATTGTTTGGAGTGCCTATAGAAGATAATTCCATGAACAGTGGTCAGCTCAGACTCAGAAGATTTATTTAAATTCCTTTAAACCAGGTGACAATATTTTGATACCTGACTATATAAACATTACCACAGAACAGTATTTTTTCATACTTGCAAATGACTATGAGGGCCAGCCAGAGTGAGGGGAGAGAAGTGAATGGAAGACTATGAATTCATAGTCATGCTGGACTTTGACTTCTTAAACATTGATGCCTGTCCATTTAAGGGAAGTTGTTGCAGTGGAGTCGAGCCCAGCAGAAATAAAAACACAGTCTGTGAAAGCGCAGAAGAAAAGGGACAGGAAAAGAAGTCAATGAAAGGTGATGTGTCACTGATGCTACACTTTTACACCTGGTATGGATTTTATCCTACGGAATCCATGTGAAGCAATGCAGTATTTACTGCAACACTCCCTGAAGTGTGCGGTGAAGGGGGACACAGGCCCAGAGCACAAGTAACAAGGAGGGCCCAGCCACCAGGTTTCCTCTAGATCCAGCTGTGCTGGTAGACAAGGTCACTGCCCCAGACTGATTCCCTCCTGATGGGCAGCTGGAGGTCCCCAGCCTCTCCAGTCAGCAGAGAATTGCCTGAGGCTCAGCACAGGAGCAAGGCAAGGCTGCACTGAGACCCCAGCAGGGCTCTGAAGTAACCTGGTGGGCGGTGCAATGGAACAGAAGATGGAGCAGCAGCATAATCCCAGCCCAGGCTGGGGTGACAGTAACCCCCAGCAGGGACACAGCCACCTCCTAAATGCCTCCCGCTTATCTGCAGTGCCTGTGTGCCTGCCTCCTCTGGAACTGACCAACGTGGCCTTTAGATGATATAAATGGTTTCTTTTCTAAAGGCCTGAATGCTCACAGGATGGGCACGGGGCTGAACCAAGCGTTTCGCACTTGGATCTGTGTTAGGGAGATAGGAGTTGAGGCAACAGGATAAACACAGGATTAGCACGAGGAAAAAACACACTTTGAGAGTTTTATATGGCTTTAACGGATTGGTCACTGGAACTCTGGTGGCCCAGGGAGCTCAGGGATTTACTCACAGGCTAGGATAGTATGTGGTTTTTTGCCCTGATGCTGGGGAGTGTTAGGGCTTCTTCACTTTCTGCACTTCTCATTAATGTGTTTGCATTTACTGCTAATAAATAGGATGCCAAGGAGTTAAATGAAATAGATCTAAGGTTAAAGAAAAATTATGAGGCTGAGAGAAGTAGAACTTAAGCATGCCAGTCATGAGATGTGGCTTAGAACTGTCTGCAGTGCCGTAAGACCCCCACAGATCTGGGATATACCAATATTTTCTTCTATTTGCCTTTCTCAGCTGACACATTCAACACCGCTGGCATCACTACTTTGCTGCAACCTTCCCATGCAGCATTTCTTTTCCTCAGGCTCTTTACAGCATTCCTCATGAACATGTCAGATCTCATTACAGTTTTTCTGTGCCCACTTGTAGAGTCCATTTATGGTTGGTAAGTAACGGCAAAAAAGATGCCTTATTTACTCAGCTGTTCCTTGCATGGATTCCAGAGTCCTACTGCTTTAGTTTTCTGACAAATATGTCTCTTTTCCATATTCACCCCTCTAGCACTGCAGGCACTGCTACAGGCAGTAGGGAAATGCTGTGGTTTTTCTGTTAGCTGGCACATCTCCTATGGTATTTTTAACAGAGCTGCCACTGCAAAGTCTTTATTAGTGCTGACAACACACACAGTCAGAAGAACTGACTCAACTTTCAGGGGCCAGCCTGAGTTTGAAAGTCTGGTACCTGGAAGAACATGAAAAAATAAAATAACGATTTTTCATCCAGTTTTTAATTCATTTTTTGGTCAAAATGGAGTAATTAAAAGACCTTGTCTCCACCTGCTATGATTTTGCAGTATCGCTTTTGGGTAATAGGTTCGTTTAAATTTCTGTTTGTGTTTCCAGAGATGAAATTCAGCTCAACTGTAAGTGCCAGCCTCTATAGGCTCTACTCCTTTAGTCTCCTTTCTTACTAGAACAAGTAGCCTGGATACACTTGTACAGCTGAAGGTCAGAAATGGATATAAAAACTCTGACACTTTCTTCTCTGGTCTTCATTACCACATTAATATTATTACGCAGGATATATCTGTTTTACTGGATTTAACCCTAGTTTATCCTAATCTATTAATTTCATGTAGTCATATACACATCTCTTTTAAGACATAAAAAACAATCTGGCTTTTTCTACTTAATAGTGAGTGTTGACAATTTTAAGTGTTAGCTTGATTTTCTTGAAGGGAAAAAAGTGTATATGTTTCTTTTTCTACAGAAAATACTAACTACTAGAACCATGGAGTGCAGCTCTCCCCTCTTCTGCCACTTCCACCTTCAGCAGTAGTTGAAAAAAAATCAGCAGCTATTAGACTGAGCAGAAGTTCTGCTCCTGGACAGTAAAACACATAATCACATAATTAAAACTCAGGACATTCCGTGTACATTTTCTATCACGTAGAGCACTGAAACAGAAGTCAGAAGAGTCAGCCTGAATTTCTTAGTACATTTTGGCCAGCACACTAAGGTTTCAGATCATTTCCACACATAGCTCCCTTGTTTTTCACTGGGGCAGAACCTGTAAAAGCAGGGGAGTGACCCCTCTACCCGGAATCGGGGCAGCTCAGCAAGGCTTTAGAGGCTTCCTGGATCCCAGCCATGCCAGTCTGGGTACAGCCCACTGGGCACGAGGAGTATGAAGAGTGGGTTAGCAAACTCTTTGTAATTATATAGTCTTCAGGCTTTGGCAAGAAATAAATTCTGCTGCACATTTGCAGAACAGGAAATTTGTTCTTCACCAGTGCTTCTGGGGACTCCTTCAATATATTACTAAAACAACTCCTGTCACTTGCTCAAGCCATCAAGTTTGACATCAAATTCAGTACAGGAAAATTATGAACAAACTTGTCTAAATGGGGCTGAGAAGAACCACCCACACTGCAAATGACCCCACAAGCAGAGCTGGGATCCTGGGAATCAGGTGCACAAGGATTTGGTTCAGCTTCAGCTGCAGTAGGTTTATGGGGACCAATGCCATCGACTACTGCTGGTCCTGCTCCTGCCCAGGCATCGAGCTGTAAGTCAGCAGCTACATGGAGAGAGCAAAACTAAGAAAAGTTTCTCCTTCCTATCTCCCTTTATACATTAAACACATTTCCAGAGCTGATATTCTTGTTTCTTGTGGTTCTCAAGAGTATTTCTGCTCACCTGCTCATGTTCTTTCTCAAGCTCTTCCTTCTGATGTGTTAGATCACGTGAAGTCTTCATACCTTGACTTCCACTTATCTCCTCCCACCTATTTGTGAACAGGTTTCCCTTATCCACCGATGGAAGATACAAGCACTGGAAACCTGCCTTTAAACTATGAGAGCTGGCAACTCTCAAAGCCTAGCTTTAGTATGAAATTAATTTTCAACTTCTCACTTAGTGTATGTATTTTCTGATGATATCTCCTACATCACAAGTTTTCCCTTTTGAGGTGGTTAATTATGAATGACATCAGGAAGTAGTACATAACTCAAGATTTCCAACAAGCACCTGGAAATTCTGATTTGCTTCTCTAGAGACATCCACGGAAAAAGTTTCTTAAATGGAAAACTGTGCCAGCCACTGCCGCGGGGTGCTTTTTAATACCACCAGGAACAGGATGTTCCCAAGAGATAATGATTTTTCTCCAACACTCAGAAAGTGTTTCTAAATAAGCAATGCCACCATGGATGCCAATCACAACTGTGCATCGTAAAGATGTAATTACACAATGACAGTCGTGTGAACGATGCACACTGAGCCAAATCCCCTCTCACTATTCATTCCAAGCCCCTGGGCTGTGACTGTTCATGGCACACCAGCGCTCCAGGGCCCAAGCATCAACCAGCACTATTTAGAAGACCCTGACTCTTCCCCAAAGAGCTCACTACCTACGCAGAAAAACAGCAAAAGTGTCAGAACAAATCTTGTTTTACAGACTAGCTATTCAGATCAGAAGGTAAATCTTTTCCAAGATTATAAAGGGTTTAGGTGGCAAAGGTAATTACAGGCCTTGTAGGACACCAAAGTTAAAGAATATGACCATTAAGGAATGTAGTGAAGAGGGGTTTTAAGCACCTCATTATTTACAATCACACAGCAAGGTACTACACAGAAGGCACAACTTTTCCATGCAGTTTGGAGAATGAAGGAAAGCCACTTCACAGCCAGGTAAGGCCCTGTACCAGGCCTGGCACTTTCATTAATTTCCAGACTAACTACAGAGTGCATCATGCCAAGCGGTATGGAAATAACACAATCCAAACATCACAGTCATTCCCACAGTCTAGACAGTCTCCTCTTGCAGGACATGCAAGCGAGTCTGATCACCAGTTCCAGACTTGGAAAACTATGTCATGAGATCTTCATTATGAAAGATCCCGTAGAATATCAAAAGATGCCTTATCACAATGCAATGGACACGGAGCCAAAACAAACAAGAAAGTATGTAAAAGCAAATTCCTGACAAAGCAAAAACTGAATTTAAGTTTATGAGACTGGAGTTGGGAGGGAAAAGAGAGGAAGAACCACAGTTGCTCAGTTATATGGATCTGTAAAAAGTTAAGTATGTTTAGCACAGAAAGACATTATTTCCTTACTGTATTTTAATATTGCTTTTCAGTCTTGGAGAGAAGTTGCACAGAGATGTGATTATGCTCTGCCAAGAGAAAAACAACAAAAAAGCTCATGGGATTTCATGGCACAAAGAATTTTGTCCAAAATATAAAGTCCAAATCTTGCTCAGATGAGCTGTAAATAGTTTTCCTGTCAACATGCAAAGTGTTCAGTGGTCAGAAATGGACCGCCAGCTTTTCCCAGTTTCTCCTGTGTCTCTTTTATTCACCCTCAACAGACTATTTTCTACATACCTATGTTGTGTCCCTTCCCGGAAGGAGCTGGACAAGCCAGCAGAACCTCACCCTGCTCTCTTGGTGCTGTGGGGCAGTTATGGATCAGGGCTCCATGGGCTGGACGCTGAACAAAGACTTGTTGCAGCAAGGAGTTTTCACTCTCGCATGCAATTTAAAGCACTTCTTGAGCTGACTTGTTCCAAGGGTCAGCACTGACTTCACAGAACAAGCCCCAGGAACACTGCATGAATTTAAATAAATGGGAAATTAATAGAAGCGGTACAACTGAGCAATACCCTTGGTATATAAATTTTGTCCTTCCTTAAATAGGAACCTTCTCTCCCTCCTGGTAACCTTTTCTGCTCCATACAGGAGAAAAAGAAAAAATAATTGAAAAAAGTCTTAAGAAGATAAATTAATGGATTTTTCTCTGTTTTCCAAACTAACAATGGAAACAGACCTTTTACAGAAGCAGTTCCTGGAAAGTATTATAAATTCTACAGTAATAGTTTAAGTACTGGCCACCAAAAAATAAACAAACCAAGCCCAACAAAAATCAAGTGACTTCTTTTACTTCTTGTAACATACTAAGTTCCCAGCTACTTCAAGAAAAAAGTTGCAACACCAAGTATAGCACAGCAGTTTCACTACTATTAATCTGTATAAATTTACCTTCCTAGTTTGCATAAAATTCAAACTGTTGGCCCAGTGCACACATTCACCTTTCCTCTTCCTCTTCCTCTTCCTTAGATGTTGTGACTAATTCAGTTCTACCTGAGATCCCTTTTTTGCATGAGCTAAAACCAGACCATAAATGTTCTGCCTTTTCAGCCTTATTCAGGCCACCCTTGCAAAAATATTAATCCAGTGAGTGTGTGACTTACTTGAGTCAACTCCTGCCATTGCCTGAAGGAGCTTAGGATTGCAGAGCTTAACCTTTGATATGAAAATGTCTGCAATTCACTGTTATTAGTGCATGGGCGCATCACTCCCATTAGGCGGTGAGGTATTGCCTGGAGCAGAATCCATCTGCTTCCAGTCATAAAGCAGGATTTGCTTCACGCTGGAGCCAACTGCCACTCCGATATTCCATACACCCATAGATGCTATGAGACTGCCCGTGCCCTTTCTGCACTTGCACATCCCCTGCCTTTGTTATCTATAAATGGCAATTTCTACTGGAGGGCAGTTCAGCTGATATGACATGCTTTCTACAGATTGCCTCTGTTTTACTTTCAGACCTTATATAAACGCATTTTGATGTTGGGTTTGTTGGGGTTTTTTCCGTGTTCAGTGATTTTTACATAATTCTGTTTGACTTTTTTGTTACGTTGACTAAATACTTGCTGAAGAGAGAGAGGCAACACTTTGGTGAGTTCCAGCTGAGGGGAAAAAACTTATTTCTGCTCCTCTGCATACAGTGCTGGTCTTTCCGTGCCGGTGACTACGGCAAAAGCCACCGAAGCTGCGGGTGGAGCACCGCTGCCCTCGGCACGGCGAGCTCCGGCGCGCCCCGGCGCCCGGCAGCTCCCGGGGCGCGTTTCCCGTGGCTGCAGCGCCCTCTCCTGGCGCGGAGCGGGAGCGCCCGGCCGCGACCCAGCCGCGCTGCGAGGAAATCCAGGGCAACCACCGCCAGCGCGGAGCCTGCGGGGTAAAACCCCGCTCTGAAACTCATTCACCGTGCCAGGGCAACCCCTGCTTTGAAGGGCGGCCGGCTCTGAGCAAAGGCGACCAGGCTCTCGTTGGAAAATGACTGCTGAAAGTGTCAGCAACTGAAATCATAGAGAATACTTAAATTCACAAAAGCTTTAAAATACACAACTTCAAAATATCCACGTATTTACAAATTTGAAGCAAACGACAAAAAGTACCCAGGACATAAGGTCTTATTTTAAAATCACTGAAGATAAAACTGCAAAGTTGTGAATGAGGACATTTGGCCTAATGAAGTATGAAAAACTAATGAGGTCCAGGAGCATTAAACCAGGCTTGTAAAGAATTTCAATAATCATTATTGATGCTAAAACTACTACTAATGTCACTGAGTTTCCATGAGGGCGGTATGATGAAGTTTCTCAGAAAAAGGAGCCGGACAGCAGGGCTATCTGTGTATAAATACACAGCTTCACAGAGAGGGCAGCACAAAGGGTCAGATTGCTTCTTTCTGACTTAGGATATTTAATACTCAAAGAGACATTTCAAAACAGCTACTTTGCCTCTCTCTCTCTGCTGCTTTCTAATTAAAACACAGATAGATGCTTTCATAGAACGCAAGGACCCAGAAGGTGGGAAAGACAATTTAGCCTTTCGTATCTCACCTTTAACACTTCATTTATTACTAAATATCCTCTATTTTTAAATGACCCGGGTGCTTCTGCAACAGCAGCCTTCCCCACGGCCGGAGGGGCTCGCAGGGATTCATCACACCGGTGACAGCAAGCGCCTCTGCGCTCGTGGCAGGACATTGTGCTGCCATCTGTAACGCCCCGGCTGGAGAGCAACCTCAGCATTCCCCCTCCTCCCTAAAAACCCGGTACGTAGTGCAGATGTTGGGAGCTGGGGCTCTGAGCACGCTGACCCTGCTGCTGCTCAGAGGGCTCCCTGCTAGCTGATTAATGGGGCAGCATTAATGTCAGCTGCGCTGCTGACCGCAGGGCCGGGATGGTGGCCTGAGGCCCAGTGCCCTGCAAGAGCTGAGCACCAGGAGAGGTAAATGCAGCTCCCAGGAGAGGCATAATTTCCTACAATCACGGGTTGCCTCTATAACTGTGCATTTTCAGCTTCCTACAAGGGGGAAAAAAAAAAAAA
>VYZQ01058387.1:42526-70366 GCA_013400655.1 Mystacornis crossleyi | reverse complement strand
CCCATCCCATCCCATCCCATCCCTTTTTTGTATGGTATATAATTGTATACTATACAAATTAGTTGAATCACTTTTAACATGAAAACCTGTGATCTCTTCTCTGACACTCACAAGAGTCCTGGATCTCCTTTTCTATGTCATTCCTCACAATATCCAAGTTAGGAAGGCAGTTCCAGCTAAGCTAAATGTAAGGGTGAAATTAATTTTAATGGCTACCATAAATACTTCTACAGAAAAACACAGCAGAAACTTTCACGATTTTTGACTGAAGGTCAGTGTAATTTCTTCCACCTACACAATCTGAGAGTGTGAATATATGTGCATGCTTGGGAGTAAAAAGATATTATCTACTATTTAGTAGTTAAAATTAGAAAGGGAAAAAGTAAAAAATAAAAACAATTGTCTGAGAATCTCACTTCGTTTTATGCATCACTTCTGTAGCCCAGTAATTCTGTCCTTACTCTTTATTCCTGCATACTATCAGCCTTGATTTTAATCTGTCATTTTATCACCTTGTCACTCTGTATTTTGAAGTCCTTTAATAATTTTCTGGGGCTGGACCTCCTCTCTGTATCCTGCATAACATAGTACATCAGCAAACTTAGTTATGAATATTAATAGCTTACTACATCACCAAATTTAATTGTGAATATCAATGACTAAGTTAACATGAATAACCCAGCGCATCAGCAAACTTAATTCACAACTCCCCCATTTCTCAAACTGCTGATAGCTACGTTTTTAATCACGGTACTATTAAGGTTGGAAAAGACCTCTAGGACCATGGAGTCCAACTGTTAATGCAGTGCCACTGTGTTCACCCCTAAACAGTAGCCCCATGTGTCACATCCACACGCCTTTGGAACGCTTACGGGGGTGGTGATCCCAGCATTTCCTTGTGCAGCCTATTCCAAAGCATAACCAATGGCACAGGCCTCAAGCAAGCCTCTCATGACTGAACACACTTAACNAAAACCCGGCATCGGTCCATTAACACCACGCACTGCGTTACTCAACCCTGTGCTCTGCTGTCCCCTGCATTCCTGCAGTTATCACATTAAATCTGGCTCAAAACAGCAAGTGTTTTGTGGGAAGGTTTTGGTCGGTCACACAATTTCCTGGGTTTTTCTCATCCTAGTGTTGGGTAGTAGAGAAGCAGCGAAGGAATGAGCTGTGAAGAGATGGAATAGCAGCTGTCACTGCTGACAAAATATGTTTGTATATTCTCATTTCAGTAGTTTGGTGGTTTGTTTTTTTGTTTGTTTGTTTAGTTGATTAGTTGCATTTTTTTCTTCTTTTTTTAAAATCCAAAATATCCTTATTTCCGACTGGATTTTTTTTTAAGCAACTTGAAACTTTTCATGTTAAACCTGTCAGCAGACATTGTAGAGATTCACCAGTGCTACTACAGTTACCTAACCATTCAAAGAAATTTACAGGATAAGTTCCTCATATTGACCTGACTTTTCTCTGCCCACAGTAAGTCTGTGCAATTTCTGCAGAGTGCTTAAGATAAACTGCTGAACATTTCTCACTTTGTTCTGTTACTCTGNATCAATGACTAAGTTAACATGAATAACCCAGCGCATCAGCAAACTTAATTCACAACTCCCCCATTTCTCAAACTGCTGATAGCTACGTTTTTAATCACGGTACTATTAAGGTTGGAAAAGACCTCTAGGACCATGGAGTCCAACTGTTAATGCAGTGCCACTGTGTTCACCCCTAAACAGTAGCCCCATGTGTCACATCCACACGCCTTTGGAACGCTTACGGGGGTGGTGATCCCAGCATTTCCTTGTGCAGCCTATTCCAAAGCATAACCAATGGCACAGGCCTCAAGCAAGCCTCTCATGACTGAACACACTTAACTGCGAAAACCATTCACTGATTCCTGCTCCTTTTTTCTTATACTTTAACCAGTTGCATATTTATGTGAGGAGTTCCTTATCATGTAATAGCTCAACTTCTTTGGTAGCTTTACAGTGACACTCATCAGGAATTCTTTTGAAGCTCAAAGACACAGTGGTATTTTGTCTCCCCCTTGTCTGTATTTCCTGACTCGTCACTAAACTCTAGTATAAACAAGAAGTGTGCTGTATCATGTCACAAATGTCACAATATTTACTATTTCCTTTTGCACCACATTAATCCATGGGCCCGCTGTGTCTTGGTACTGTGTGGTAAGGATGTCAGTTTTACTGGTTTGCAGTTTTCTGGGATTGCCCTGAGGTCTTTTAGAAAATTAATATCCAAGAAGCCCACTTTGTGCATCCCTAGTGTAGGGGCAGACTCGAGAGTGGGTTGGATACTGCACGCCCCAAAATCTGTAGTTCAACAGTTTTACCCTTGAGTCCTGCAGGACTCCCAGGTGAGGGCTGTCAGCTCAAATCTGACCTTGCTATCATCTTCCTCCACTAGTCTAGGAGTGACCATGGGATTATTCCTTTGTCAGTGGTAAGTAGAAATAATAAAAAAGTCTGGAGGTGTAAAAACCCAAACTTGTCAGACAAGTGTAGGATTTCAGGCCAAAAATAGCTAATCACACAAAACCTCCCACCTCTTTGCTGTCTTGTGTGGGGTAGGGTGATAACAACTTCTGTAATGCATGGCATGTATGTAGGCTGCTGAAGTAGGTGAGGAGCAGCGCAATGGCCTTGCAACAGCAAAAATATTACTTTTGGGTGTCTTATCTAGCTGTTGGTCCTCATGCAAGATAGCAAAATAAGGCCATCTGTCTTCCAGCTTCTTCTTTCATTCTTTTGTTTCCACAGTTCCCTCTCACAGTAAGCAGAGACTTCCTGGCAAGCAGTAAGGAAGGTGTACGTCAAAAATCTACCTGCAGAAAAAAGTAGAGTAGTTCCTTGATCCATAGCAAAACCGGCTGTGTCTGTATTGTGGTCACATTATCCAGAGGGAAACTAGAAGCAAAGAGGGCTCCATTCCCTATAGCATAAAGTGGTGAGTAACCTCCTGCACCACTCCCTGCTCACTGCTCTCACAGGCAAACGTGCCATTTGTGAGATTTCCCTCTATTTCATTGGTTAAAGGTGACCTTGACATTATAAAACAGAAAGCGAACCATTCAGGTGTATCTGGTCTTTAAATCAACTTGTGAGTTTAACAGGAACAAATGACACTCAGTACATCTTCAGACTGGATGTATGTTATCAAAAAGATGCAATAATAGGTATCTCTGTGCATAAACATTTCCCCAGAATAGTATTCTTGAAAAATGTATCACCATGTGCAGTGAACCCAAAGCCAATGACATCGAGGAAAAGTCATTCCACACTTCATGATTTTATTTTATCCTAAGGCTGTTAATGTCACCAGAGGTAAGGAAATTCCCCACCACAGTCACCATTCTGATAGGTTCCCAAAGGTCAAACGTGTTGTTAGCTGGCAACTGTCCCTCTGGGGCATGCACAACTGTCCTCAGTCCACTTTCATGTCTTCCTGCATTATCATCCAGTGTCCTCCTCCACAGATTACTGGTTGCATCCTTAAAAACTGAAGACATCAATGATTTATGATCTTATAAGGACAAATCTAGACTTCCCACTTTCACTGCATCTTTAGAAGGACTATTGAACAAAACACTAGGCAAATAATGCTGCTCTAGCAATTAAAATTTATTTTCAGGAATTTATAAGATATGTTCTCCCCTTTAACTAGAGGATTACACTATTTCAAGGAACCATGATGATAAACTGAGTTTGAAATACTTACCTACATTGAATATTTGGCTATCAGGCTAAACAAATGCTAAAGAACTCCCTCTTACCCAATTTATTGCAGTAACCATGTACAGTTCTTTACTATCTCTAGTGAAAATCCAGTAGTGTGCTGTTTACTTGAGGTATGTAATTCCTGGTGTAGTTGGTGCTGCTTGAGGTTTCTTGATTGATTGATTTAAAAATTCACAAAAGTCAGTAGAAAGATTCCTTTTGATTTAAAATTGATTGGAATTGGGAAACTGGATTCTGGATATCAATATAAGCTGCTTTTTTTTAAAAAAAACACCTCATAATCAGAGTCGGATGCTCAAATAAATGGCTCTAATTGATGAAAAAGTATAGAAGAGGCTGAGAGTTTAAAATAGACTTTGTACTTCAATGAATTTGTACCAAAACCAATCAGCAATGTTAATATTATTTGCTGACAATATTACTATTTTCCGTAAATAGTCTCAAAATTTCTCACATTTGAACCTGGTATACAGTCTTGAGAATTATGAAGAATGTGAGTTGCTTCACATCATCAGAAACCCACTACACACCATGGGCTTTATTTAATTTGGATGGTCCAGCCTTACTAGCTTTTGCTTCCTGCATCATGCTTCTCTTTTGGCTAATCCAGACACTCAGGCAACACCTTTTACTCAGTGATGGAAAGATTTTATTACTCTTTGTAAAACTGAACTGTTTAGGTTTTGATTACAAATAAATATGCTGAAGTCCTTTCCCTTATTTAGGACAGTAGAAAAATGTTTGGAATAAAGTGGCTGTGAATTTATGGAAAGGCCATAATTTATTGATAAATGACAAAAGTCTCAAGTTACATAAAATACCATAAAATTATTAATTTAAAATGCATACAGTACCTCTCAGAGACTTCTAGGAAATACCTAAAATGCTGTCAACTGCCTTATGTCATTCATGTGCTTGTTCTCTTAGTTTGTTCATTAGCAGAGCAGTTTAATAAAAATGATTTATGAATGAACAAATTGTTGTGATTTTTCATCTGACACAAACAAGCAATGAGTCCAAAAGTCCAGCTGGTGAAATTCATGTTGCCTATCTAGTATCTGGGGTTTTTTTTCCATAGACTTTGTAAAAATAATTTGCTTCTTTAGTACTGAAAAAATTGACGTGGTTTTCAGATGGTGTTCGTCACAAGTGGCTAGTGACATGGATATAAACGGAAAAAACTATTCATTTTAAAACCTTGAGCTGGTCTTAGTAAGATAGCTCTTCATTTCAGAAAGTTCTTATGAATTCTAAAATTATGTGTAGACCAACCACACAAATACTACATGAATGCACTGTAGGGGAAGAACGGCAATTAAAAGAAGAAATTTTCATGCATTTGCGCCTGTATTAAAAATAAGCTACACAGAGATGGACAAAATAAGTATCTTTTAATCTGCACAGAGAAAAAACAAAGTCCCAGATGAAAAGTAAAAGTCACTTCAGCTAGGTAGTTTCTGCTCAGTGACAGAAATTGCTTCTCAACAAGCCTTTAACATGCCATTCAAAAAACCCCCCAAAACAAAAAACACCCAAACAAACAAAAAACTTAAACAAAACACCAAACAAAACCAACTCCAAACTTATATTTCCACATTTTTCAGAAATGGTGCTTGACTGCCTGTGGAACTCACTTACTGAAAGCTCTGTCTCAAACCAAAGGTGCTCTTTGAGGGAATGAGAAGCATTGTCCGGCCTGACTCTGACTAAAGTTAAGGAAGAGCTGTGCTGCTTCCACAATTTTTAATATCCTTAGGCACCCTTTTAATCCATACAGCATTCACTTCACATGTTTTTTATTTTATTAGACCATGTACAACAACAATTCATAGGTTTTCAATTTTGCTAGGCCATTTTCTACTCCAAAGGGGCTTTTCTGATAAACTTTCTGAAATGATGAGAAAATGACTGACAATACAGAAGCAGAATTTTCAAGAGGACACACTTAATACTGGATAGACTTTTTTTTGATTTATTTGTCAGGATGATCTACCATTTCCAGGACATGCTTGTGTGCATTTCTCTGAGGGGCATTTCTGTAAGGACAAAACAGTGATGTGGCAGGAGTCTTGGGGAATACTAAGTTAGGAAAGTCTGTGGGGTTTGTTCCTTTTTGCTGTTATTATTTTCTTCCTGGTAGTTATTCTCAGTTTGTCTGCATTTGAGCTAGAAGAGACAATGCCTCTTTAGCCACAAGAATGTGTAAAGACATATATAACAAATTTAGCATGCAAGTAGCTTCTGCTATTCTGACATATCAGAATAGTACTGTTACTTTTTTCACCTCCAAGAAAGAGTGAGAGGGGATAGATGGTCTTGAGTTTAAAAATGTCTGACTGAGGATTATCTCAAGAAGAAAGATAAATTTTCTTGTCACTATCTTTGCCACCCCAAAGTACTGGCACACAAAATTTTATCTTACTGAGGGGTGCATACACTCATGTAACTTGCCCCAAACCCAACTATTCTGCAGCAAGATTTATTGATTTATACTTATCACCTGGACTACACACTTGAGTTAAAACATTGAATAACACTGTTGAAAAGGAAATGCTAGCTTTCATGTGCTTGAGAGGGCTGTGGTGAGGGGAAGGTCTGCAACAAAATTCAGGAGAAAAGGTCCCAGGAAGTACCATCATCTGATAGCCTGGGTTTGTGTCACCACATCTGTCTCAGAGTGCCAGAGGCAAGCCAAATTTTCTTTTCTGCAGATGCACAATTTTAAGAATTACTGAGCTGTGTGGGCTGAAATTCACCTCTGGGCTGAGTGGCAAAGCACCTGCCAGGAACACCTCACGCAGTTCAGCTCCAACCCCCGCCTGCCTTCAGCTTGCACAGGTGGCTAAACCAACAGCAAACCAAACCATAGACCTTGTAAAATAGATGGTAATTGCTACACAGCTCACAGCAAGTAGGGCTCAAAGCAGCCCTGGATTCCCTGCGTGTGTCTAATATACAGCATTACATACCTGCTCTCGCTGGACCCCTTGCTAGCAGAGATGGTCTAGAAAACTGTATAAATTTTGGGGTGAACAAACTTCTATTAAGAAGAGGAATGAATCCCCCTGTGGTCTTACTCAGTTGTGGTCAAAGCTCAGCAGTGAGCACAGTTTGCAGCAAAGGAGCAAAGACTTCAAATGCGACACAATAAAGTATCGCTGGAACGATCTTATTTAGCTGCTCTTTGGTGTAGCTGCTTGTAGAAACAAAGGCACTATATTAGTCATAGTGCTATTAAACAAGTTGTCTGGCTGACTCATAACAGCAAAGTGACAATAGACTAATTAAAAATGTGGGCAACAAAACACAGTTTATGGTTACTTTCCAAAGATAGTAAAGAAAACAGTGAAAAGGAGTGGCTAATGTCGTCAAGGGTGGCTATTAGTATTACATGGACACAGAGAGAGGTTGTATCACCTAATAATTGATAATGCTTTACAAGAAAAAATTCATAGTTCATATCCTCTAAAAATCAGATTTTAAAACAATTCCTTAAAATATCACCCTGATCAATTAAAAATTGCTCAGACACGTCTGTATTGCAGATGCAGAAAGGCAGGGCAACGATACATCACGGAAATGGTTTTCTCACCTAAAGAATGAGACAGCAAACATGGCTGGAGTTAAATGGGTTTGGGTTTACAGTGCTGGTGAGTGTTTGCCTCACAGCCATGATCTCCTTTAATGCTGCAGGTGAATTGTCACCTCCACAGCCAAGGAGTAAATCAACACAGCTTCAGGAGCTGCCACTAAGGATGAGGGGTGCATGTGTATGTGTGAAGCATTACAGCATCCACACTGCTGCCTTAGGAGAAGCTGAATTCATTGAACATATCCATCTAGCTCCTCAAGCCATCCTCTCCTGGTCCCACCTGTTTTCCAAGGAAGATAACATTTTTCCATATGTGGAAACCTACACGCATTGATTTATCCATGTTTGATATTTTACACTAATAAAGCAATTTAGTGTGTAATTTCATTAATTCTGTATTTTCTAGGCTTCTTTACTCATTTGCCATTAGGCTGGAACAGTACTTACATGTATGACTTGAGGTGGAAATGACTCATATTCACATTCTTCAGTAATGGTCCCTGCAGTGTTGGGATTACCATCTCATTAAGCCTATTTGCTGAGCAAACGGGAATCCCAAAATACAGCAATCTGGACTGCAGAGGCTGTGGGAATAATTCAATTACTTTTGCAGGATTTTCAAATTTGTTAATTTCCACTGTATAAATTCAAAACTTTGTGCCAGAGCTTACCTGGAAATACTCCTTTAATTTTGTTCAAGGTGGAATTTGGAGTTTCCCAGCTGGAGGCCTGTGTCACAATGTTTCATTGTGATCAGTTTAAGGATAAAAATAAATAGGGACCCTTTTTCTTACTTTCCTTCATTCCAAGTTGCTTATACATTAGGGTTAGATATTTATTATTACACTCATATTCTTCTTGAGATAGATAGTAAGGTAGATATCTTAAAGTGAAGATAACAAGGCTGTGTGATCATATACAAGAGAAGTTCATAGCTACAACAAGAACCTTGGGAGGTTTGCATTTCATTTCTCCACTTCCCTGCTAATGCAAAAGTTGTAGAAAATAGCCCAGATTCACTAAATTAGTTATTTCTGTTGGCTAAAAAATGTCCATTTCTTTTTGGATTCCTGAGGTAGATGGGCTGGCCTCATGTTCTCTGCTTTTAGACACAAGACTTTCCAGATAGAAGCTGTTAAACCTTTTAGCATTTAGCCTCGGCTCTCCGCTCTCGGGAACCATGATCAGGGTGTGCCATATGAGGCTAACCAATTTTCCCACTGCAGAGGCTACAGTTCTGAGAGGGGTGTTTCAGATACAAAAAATGTCTAGTGAAACCACAGGCTACTCCTGAGGCTTGTGTATACAGTAGGCTGTGGGCTCAACTCCCAACAGGCCAGTGCTGACTTCATATTATGAGCATAACTCCCTCAAGGAAGTGCTGACAACTCTTTACCTAGGGAGTTGCAACCAAAAAAAGTCAAGAAAATAAACAAATATTGGTAGGTCCAGTAGGTGTCACCAGTTTGTGTACACAGATTTGTTTCATCAGCTTTTGACTGAAACATGGTACTGCAGAGTTTAGGAGACCAATTTGAAGCAGACATGTGGTCTTATAAGACTTTATCCCAAAAATAAAAACGTTATTTACTCATAATTTATACCAAGCCAGCACATGTGTAGATGAGTGAGGAATCTCCTGTCCACTTTGTCATAGTGCTGGAAACTGAACACCATCAGGTTCTAAAACAGCCTGGATTATTCACAAAAATTATATACAACCATGATACAGTCCAGTGTGTGAAGCAGCAGAAAAATGGCCTTGGGATAGAAGACATCTCTACAGCACTCAGAAGGTGAGAGAGAGGGTAAAGAGCCATGCCAGTATATACAGGTAGATTTTGACACAAAGGAGAAAGGAAAATCTGCTGAGTGATGCAGTGGGAATGGGAACCTGGTTCACGTGGCACACGGAGAATGCTTCAATTGTAGTATCTTGAGCCAATATAAACAAGAAGAGTGCATTGCTGAAGGCCAGAGAAAGGGTGTTGAAACATAACAACAATGCAAACGAATAGATGATAAACACCTGGCTGTTAATTTTTAGGAATGTAGATTAAAATAGTGTTGTGTTTGGTAGCAGTGTATTTGTATATTCTGTAGAATTTCCAAGACTCAGTGACAGCTGGGATATGAAGACTCATAGGCAGTTGACTGAAAGAGATACCTGACTTGCAGGCCTGAGGAAAGGTTGGTAGCCTGGATCCAGGAGGAAGGATGATTCCATTTGACACTACTGAACTGAAGCTGGTGCTGGTCATTCAGAGAAACTGCAGGGACAAGATGTGAAGGTGAAGAAGATCCTCAGCCTAAATAAACAGAAGAAGCTACAGGTAGGGCAAGGGAAGTATCACAAAAGTCAGGATATTGAGACAAAAAATGGCAGTTAACAGTTGAATGAGTTTGGGATACTGGCTATGAGTCTGGTCAGGGAGAAGTCTGGAAAGACTGAGAACATCTACTCCGGTGGAGTACAAGAAGCAAAAGACATATTTATCATTTGGAAAGGTGGACATTTTCAAGGCAGTGGTTTTGTATGTGGATAGGTTCATCTCTTTCTGTGTCTTTTCATGACAAATTGAGGCCAGGCTTATCAACCCTCAATGAATGTAGCTGATACGATGTGAAAAAACATGAAAAGTATGACTAAAGACATATCAGATAAAGAGAATCTAAGAATGGATTAAAAGCATCAACTGAGGGGAATGAAAATGAAAGCTAAATCAGGAAGGATAAAGTCACTGAATTTCAGAATGGGTGAAATCAGATTTCGCACTCGTTAATTCCACATAAATGTTAGTCTAAAATTGCACATTCAGCCCAAGGCACGAGGACCCTGCTAGATCTTGGATCAAGTTCTTCTAAATTGTAGCTCTACATGCAAATTATAGCCTCTTTCCAATTTAACACCAAATACTAAATTATATTTAGTGTGGTATAAAAGCATTTGTACGTTTCTTTGAAACTTAATGAAGTGCAATGCAAATCTCTCATGCACACCAGCCTTCACTAAGTTCTTTCTACATTTCTGTACCAAATGCTGGAGAAGAGACCACTGAATTCTTCCTATAAACTGTTCCGTGGTCTCCATCAGCTTTGGGGGCCACTGGACAGCTATGACCTTTGCTTACAGATCATCCTGCCACTCTGCTTTAATAGTGAAGCATCTTCTACTTCACCTGCTGAGGCCAGATCTCCCTGCTGTGCGGTTGTGTCAGACGCCTTCTCCCTCCTCCCAAATCAAAATAGAAGTCTGCTCTTCAAGTTAATGATACACTGAGAAGTAACACCTTGTGATGAGGAAAGCAAAGAGCCTGCAGCTGAGACAGACCTTGGAGGCAGATCTGTCGTTGCCCTGGCCGGTTTACAGCTTTGAACAACGCTTGTCCGTTACTACTATGGAAGCAAAGCACAGTCACGAATTTTGAAACTGCATCTAAAAATCTCCTACTTGCAGAGTAGAGTCTGGGCTATACATATATGCCCATATGTGCATGGATATTCAAATGATGACTTTGTGAATTTAGTCCAACAGCTATGCTATATAAAGCTCCTACCATAAAAATCTCTTTGTTGCGTACAGTTTCTGTCACACTGCTGTGAAGAAATCCACTTTCTTGAAAAGCTTTTTCACCTATGCATGAGGAGGTCAGATGCTGTGAGAACTGTACTGCCAGATCTGTGTGACTAAATTAAAAATACTATGGCACCAATTAACACCATGCCTTTCCATACACCCCTTTATGAATCTGTTCCCTGTAACATACAACTATAGCAACATGCAGCCATAAATTCCTCACTCATCAGGAATCAAGCTAGTGAAACTGTTTCTCCTATGGTTTTCCATACAGTCAGGATGCAGAAAATGGCTCGGAAAAGGAATACACTCCAGGTCATCTGGGGGTGGGGAAAGGTTTGTAATTCCATGCATCAGGGAGGAGGTCTGCCGGGCTGTCTCACAGCCCCCTCATCCTGGCACAGCTGCTCACCATATGCTGCCCTTGATGGCAAAGAGTCTTTTGATGGCTGGTCTAACCCAGGCCAGGGGATGCTGAGGTGTCATACATAATAGCTGGGAACTTGTGGGAGACGAGGAAGTCATTTGTCATTGAACAAATGCAAAACATAGTCCCATACTAGTCATTGTGAAGAAAATTAACTCTACCTCAGCCAAAACCAGTACATGTGGTCACAGCCTCTACACTAGCCCAACCAGGGTGCAGAAGCCCCACCACATTCCCGGCCTGGGTCGGCCCCTGGCACACATCTGGGCAGAGGGTGGCATGGTGTGAGTGCAATGGCTGAAAACCACTCAGCTCTGCATATCTAGTCCATCCCTCACTGCCTCAGGCTATGTGGGATGTATAAACAGATTCAAAAGGTCACATTGGAAATCTATCTGAAACATGAGCAAGCACACCCAAGAAAAAAGTAGTTTTCTTTCTCTTCACTTCTGTCAGCCTGTTCGAAGTGTTGCCAGTGCCTTCGCTGCACAACTTTCTGCTATCCTAGCCCAAAACACATTGCCATTTGAAGAAAACATGCAGTGTTCCCTGGTACCTCTGCACTGCAGAAGCAATTTCTTCCAAACAAAGCAAACTGTTCAGCAGAGATGTGGGACCACAGAGCACCATGCATCTTGTTTCTATACCCACTTACCCAATTCCCAGAGAAAGCTCACATGTGATTATTGAATCATCACATATTACACAGTTTGGCACAAAGAACCACTCAGGATCAAATGGCAAGTCCTCGAATGTCTTTTTATCAGCCAGCTTGGGCACAAACTGAGTCAAGGCAGTGCCATGTGGATTCAGCCTTCCAGGCAGGCAAAGTGCTCAGCCCATCCGGTGGCTGCAACGTTCAGTAGCCTCTGACTCCATCCTGGATCAGCATAGTGCCTGATTCTGAAAGATCAGCTTGAGGAAAGCTTGTCAGCTGACACAAAAAAATTTTGCTCATTTGTTGGTGTCTGTAGTCAATGGAAAACAAAAAGTTGAACAAACTGAATTCTCCTCTCTTCTGGGTGGTGAACATGGTGACATAGGAAAAAACGTCACACAGGAACAACCAAGAAATATGGACGCTGCTACTTCTGATCACTTTCCTTTTTCTCTTTGAAAGGAGAAACCCCATAATTTTCATTACCAGCATTATTCATTGCTTGTGCCGCAGTCAGAAATCTCCAGTCATGGCTGCAGCCCTACAGAATAAAGTTTCAGCTACATATACTATTTAATACTTATTGATACCTTATACTACATATACCTAATGGCACCAGTCAGTTCAGTTTAACTCACAAAAAGTAAACCCCACTGGCCCTGGGGACTATGCACACATATTCACATATTAATGTGAGATAGCAAGTAAGAAATGATGATGTTCTTTTTCTTATGCACAGCTTAGCACACTGCACAGTAAAACAGACCTTTTGCAAGCTCCTTCAGAACTGACTGTTCACCAGAAGCATCCCCACCCATAAGCCTGTGCAGAGTATCAGGGTTTATTGTGACAGAGGACAATGTCTGCAAATATCTTGAAAATTATTTTCTGCTGTATGCTTTTTTCATGCCTGTCACGAGTTGTGGTAGGAGAACAGTCAGTCAAGATACAGTTATGAAAACAAACAAACAAACAAACAAACAAACAAACAAACAAAAATTCTCATTTTTCAGACCACATTTGCTTAGTTTCATTTTATATTTCTAGCCCACAGAAGGCTTACAGGAAATTTCAGCTGGTAAAATGTAAATTTACCGTAATTGTGTAGTAGTAGTACCAGATGCAGCTGACCACAAGTTATGTGCTTTAGAACAAAAAAAAGTGTTTGTACTAACAGGGTAATAAATGACAGGAAACAAAATTGCCTGATGCTAGCACAGGTTTTTGAGCCTGTGACTCTCAGAAAAAATGTGTACCATACCTCCAAAGGACACCATGCATCCTGATGAAATTCCCACAAGTAAAAAGACATATGGTAGGAAAAGTTAAAACTGCAGAGAAAAAGAAAGCTTTTGTTGTGTTACCCTATAGCATACCTCTCTGAGGGCTGGTGGGACCGGCACACAGAGCAGAAAGTTCAACCAGGGGCCTTCCATCTTTCTGGTAGGGCAAAGAGGTGCTTTTCCGTGTGAGCCTCATACAAAAACCACAAGCAGAGCTCTTAGAGCGAGAAAAGCTCTATTTTCTCTTTTAGGCTCAGACATCAACACTGGGTGCAGGTATTACAGAGAGCTCCTCTTTGCTCTTTGGGACAGGCATAAGCTTTGAGCATCCCAGGTTGTCACTGAAGTTGAAGATCTCATTGCTCTGCGGTGGAAACACTGCCAGTGCCATGGCTGGCTGGTGTCCTCTTCCAAGAGGCAGATGACAAGCAGCACTGTTAAGTCATCACAACTCTGCTTCCATGATTCCCTCTTTCAGTGTTAATTACTACCCTTGGCCTCTCTGATGGCTCTTTGTGCTGCTCCCCCCACCCACCATCATCTTCCGTGTCTAAAGTTATCTGTCTTCAAAGTGCCAAGTGCTCAATATGCTCTCATATGCTCTTCAAAATAATTTCTCATTACTTTTTTTGTTGCTGGCCTCTCTCCAGTCACACCCTGCTGCAAACCCCTGGTGTAAAGTGTGTATTTCATTACAGACTGGTCAGTAATTTCTTCATGACTACTGTCCACTTCCACCTGCCTGACCATTTCTCCCTTTTCTGGCTCACCCATCCCTTACTCCTTTCTCAACCCTTTCTCATCTGTGCCACACCATGCCCGGGCTGTGTTCCCACATAGGATGCCCACAGTGAGCAAAGCCCATTAGCATGTCAGCCAGGTGACTTCTGGGGCCTTCTACTTGCCACAATGAAATGATCCTTGGAGACTAATTTAGTGGGAAATCAGCTCACTTAGCTCCAAGTGCCCCTTTAGGAGATACAAACACTGTGATGNTGTGTAACCCTGAAATCCCCGTCGCTCCTCAAAATTAACTTTTGAGACTAAAACCTCTGAAACCCACACGAGCGACCCCTCCTTCCTTCTTTACTCCTGCGGACGCAGATTGATTTCGGGGGCTCTTCTGCCACCTCTGCAAGGACACTGCTCTGTCCCTCAGCTGCTACAGGCCACCAGGACGCCTGCAGTGGGACGCGGTGAGCCAGGGCAAGGGCCACCCCAGCGTCAATGTCCCACTTGCATATACATATACAAAGACATGCAGTTCTCAGTGTTCCAGGTCATGTTTCCATCCATATGTTCCATCCATATGTGCCTACTTTGCCGTTTGGTTATACCCATTCTTGACTGTTTTTTCCAGCTTCATTCTAAGAGAAAGTCCTTGGGACAGAGAGCTTTTCTTACAGTTTTGGCAAGATGGCCTTAGCTATTTGAATAATACAAACTGCTGTTACAAACAGAGCCAGGAAAGGGAGGGAGGCAGACCAGATGCATACACACAGTTTCTCAAATCTCAAACGATACAGGGTTCTTGAAGAGCTGATCCTGAGTTAGAAAAATCTCATGTGCTTGTGAAGCTGAGCTCCATAGCTATAACCAGCTACTTTCAGAGGAGTGAAAAGTACAGATTGAGCACACTGAACACATAAGTCTTCTAAGTGGAAGACTGTGGGAAGGAGTGAGGTACAAACCCAAATCAGGAAGAATTCTTTAATTACAAGAATATTTATGAAGGCAAATATTATTAATTCAGTTTGCAGTGTAAAAAACCCCAACAGCCTCCATCACACAAATATCCATCTGAGTTACTCCCAAATGAAATTGATAATAGATGTCGCAAGACTGACCCAAGCAGCTGCACTGGGGTCCAGCCTCTCCTTGCCTTCCCACACCCATCTTTGAAGAATTTGTGTGGCTAAGTGCAACAGGAGAAGAGCAGGGAATTCAGTCACTGTCACGTAGGAGATAAGTCCCTTCAAATGACTTCCAAACTAATCATAGAGGGAAGGAGTGTGAAAGGTTTCATCTCAGATTCTTGGGCAGTCAGAACACCTGATCTAGCTGGATGACACCTGCAAGCATGGAGATGAGGGATTTGGGGATGAACTACCATGAAGTCTTCAGCCAAAGGCAACCACAAGGTGCCAGCAGCTGCCTCATGCAGACCCATTGCAGACTACAAGAATCAAAAGTCTCAAAAAAATCCCAGTAGTCTGTTTTGGTTACTTGTAAGGTACCAGTAATTTATCCTATCACCTTCTGGAAAATAGGATTTCTTGACAATCATATCTTCACCTTTCTAGGTGGCATCCAGTTCACCTGCTTACCAACTTTTTTTAAGCATTGGAGCATTTTCCACTGGCTTTGTAGAAAACATAGCCATAAGAAGCTGAGGAACAACAGCAAGCTTGACCTTGCCAAAACGTGATGATGAATGACATGATGGTTTTAAGGACTTGACATCTGATCAGCTGAGCCGCACATGATACTTGTGACAGACTGAGATATGGGCCTGCAGGAGGTCAGAACACACCAGACAAAGTGCAAGGGCAGGTGATAATTTTTCTAGCTTGGTAAAACTGCTTAATTTGAAGTTATTCATTGGGAAAACATAATAAAAAATGGTAAAAATGTGAGACTAACTACAGCTACTACCTGATCACAGGAACAGGCTTTGCCAGCCAAAGGGGATGAGAAATGCTAAGGGTGACATTTTCTCCTCCTTTGCAAGTGAGCTCAACATTCCTGTCTCCTAAATACCTGAAGATATCTAAATGTAATTATATAAAATCTCCTAAATGTAAAAAAAAAAAAAAAAAACCCAAAAACCTTCTGAGACAGCTCATACACACATAAAGAATTGTAATGCAATTACTTTGCTTTTGCTTTTTCAAATGCTCTGGTGAGTGATACGAGCAACTGAGCTTACTCCTTGCTATTTACTAGTATGTGGTAGGCATTGTACCATATAATATAATTGTGTATGTACATATAATATTTATGCTTCATTGGAACAAAGTAGTTCAGCTGCAAACATGGAATAATTTCTCAACTGCAGGAGGAAACTTCCTGTGTTCTTTGGCTGCTTTAGATGGGCAAGTAAACTGCAGAAGGAAAACCTCATCCAGTATCTACAAGTAGAGTTTTAGGTTACAATATAGGAATTTGTTTGTCACAGAGAGAAAACAACCCCAAGACTTAGTCTTCAGTGACCTCAGTGGCAGCAAGTGTATGTGCTAATTAACCACAAAAAAGCATATATAACAGCTACTTAGGTTTGCCGAACATTATATAAAAGTTTGGTATCTCTGTTAAATGTACCGTGGATCAGTCCAGTATCTCCAGATTTCAATGGACAGCATTCCCTTTACTTCTGTAAACTCTGAATCATGGTCAGAGTGAAGATGCAACAGGGACTTTAAGATAGTAAAATGGAAAAGAAACTGATTCCTTATATTTAAATTTATAAGGTGTGTTATTTGTGTCACAGATATAGGATATCATAAACTCCCTGCCTAGAGTCAGAAATTGCTTCTCTCCAGTCAATTAAAGCGATATCTTTTTGGGCAACCTGTTTTTTTCTTGTTAGAGTTTCATTTTTATGAGAGAAATATCCTCCATAGTGAATCAAATGGAAATAAAATCTTAACAGCACAAGCCCTGCCAGACAAATCAAGGCTTCAAGTATATTTCTCAGATTATTGCCAGTGTTTCATAATATTTTTTCTAGTTTTCCATAATGCCTTTCTTACAGAGAAATGTGTGAAGTATGCAAACACCACTTTTGTCAGGCACTCAACTCCTTCATCTTCCTTTCAAACCTGTTTTAAAACTCCCCAGCTGATTTTGCAGCATGCAAAACCACAACAGACTAATAGGAAATTGTCTAAAAGTCACTGGGGATGACTATAGGCTCGATCAACTCTTGCATAAATCAGGTGATTTCAACAGGAAAGGTAAGAATTTGAAGCCTATCTTTTTTTAGAGAAAGGTGTGAAGATTCTCGTAGAGAGTATATTAGGTTCATAGTTCATCTCTGAAAGAGGAAGTGTTTGACTGTCTTATTCAAGAAACCTAAAAATGTGGTTGATTTTACTGCCAATTCTTTCAAGGTGAACCACAATAAAATTCCACAGACTTTTGGCCATTCTTCACCAGATGTTAAATCTTCAGTACTTTGCACATGGGATTTTCTTTAACAGACATCCCCTAGGAAATAAAACCTTCTCATTCAGATGCTGCAGTTTGATTTTCCAGGTTTCACAGCATTTTACAGGAGGTGGTAGGGATTATTACCTCTATCTTTAGCAGAAATGGAAAGAGAAAAGTATAAAATAATTGGAAAAATGCATAGAGGTAAACACAGAAAAGGTCATCAGGCTTGCTGATGTTACCACCATCAAAAAAAATATTGATAATATTTTTATTAGCCTTCTTCAGGTTTTCCTTAGTCACGTATCTATATTAATGAAAACCAGAATCTCCACCAGAATAGCAGAAGAAAATTAATTGCCCCAGGATACAGATATGTAATACTAGTAAACAAAGTTGCTTCATATTATATTTAACAAACTCAATTTCAAATCAGGTGAAGAACCTACCATACAGAAAGTCTATTGATTCCAGTCCCCTTGCCATGGACAGGGACACATTTCACTAGATCAGGTTGCTCAAAGCTCTATACAACCTGGTCTCGGACACTTTCAGGAATGGAATACCCATGACTCAGCTGGCCAACCTGTTCCAGTGCCTCACCGCACTCAGAGTAAAGAATTTTTTCCTAATGTCTAATCTAAATATGTTCTTTTTCANACTTGTCCCTGATGCCCACTGGGACTCTAGGTGGAAACTGGATGTGACTGTCTGACCACTGGATGCAATCGTCCAACCACTTTCTTATCCATCTAACAACAGTCCACCCATTGAATCCATCTCTCTCAAATTTAGAGAGAAGGATGTTGTGGGAGACCCTGTCAAAGGCTTTACAGAAGTCCATATAAATGACAACCGTAACCCTTCCCTTGTCCACTCATGCAGTCACTCCATCATAGAAGGCCAACAGGTTCTTCAATTTCAATATGCCTTTTTCAGAACTGCATGGTATGAAATGTCTGTAATGTTCAAGACAAGAGCACACAATTATTTTCACTTTTCTGGCAATAAGCTGACACCTCAGAGGCTGGGAGTCATTGAGTTGTGGGCAAACAGGGTTGTCACTGCAGAAACACAGCATCTGACCTTCAGTGTTACTGTGGGAATATTGGTGTGGCACTTAGGAAAACTTCTCTTGTTTCTACTTAATATTTGTAAGAGGTAAAATACATTAAAAATACATTAAAAATAGCTACAGTAAACCACATATGCCACATTTAAGCCAAGCCTGGAGATGAATCAAACCTCTATTAATCAGGTTTTTTCTATTAGCATTTTGCCACTCAGATTTTTTTCTGGCAACCTAACGCTTGATTAAAGAAATAATTGGATGGAACTGGTTTCTTTTAAAGAAATAATAGAAAATTAATTGATTAATAGTTTGCAGCTAACTATGAGGTTAGTTGGAAAAAACTCCACACCCCAACATAAAAAACCCAACAAAACCACCCATCCAGCTTTCTAGCTCCCTCTTTAGGAGAGAAAGGGAAAGCCGGAAAAGTATCCCACCTGCTACTTTCATTTTAAGCTCTCTGGCTCCTCCAGAAGGAAAACGAATGAAGAGATGTCTTCCTGCTGCCAGGTGTAATATATTTCCTTCTGTAAAATTTCACAAAGCTTTGGGGGACGTTCTTCTCATATGATTTTATGCAAGGCATCTTAGGGAAGGAGAACACGGATTAAAAGCTGCATTTGAACTGCTAAAGACATCTGCAGAGGCAAATTCATCTAACAATGAGTGAAAAAGGTGAAAAAAGCCACTGTGGTGTCCTGCAGATTCAGAATTTGGGTGTGCAGAGAGGTTCAAGCACAGGCAGACTTAAAATGAACGACCATATTTTCCTGAACAAACCTAACATTTGTGCAAAACTGTGGGGATTAAAAATAATTTCCTTCTGCAACTTTCCCATGTTGCTACTTTGTGTATTGTCAAATGCTTTCACTTCTGTTCTAACAACAGCAGAGGAATAAGCAAGAAGCTGAATCAAGCTGAGGACACAAAAGCCAGGGCTTTGCTTTCCACAGCAATTCTGCTGGGCTGGGACTTCTTATTTCTTCTTTACTGTAAAATAAAACCCACTGAAAAGTGTGAAAACCTTCTGGTTTTCCTTGGGTGTGCTTTCTTTGTAGAGCTGCTCAGGAGCAGAAGGAACATACTCTTAACATGAAATGGGGTGCTTGCTTCCTGTGGTTATGTATTTCTCTTTGTTGAGAAGCCCAGCAAAGTAATTTATACCTCTGTGGCTGCACCAGGTCATGTTTGACCGAGGTGTTTCCTTGAAAATTGCCTTGTTTCAGCTTACTCATCATCTGTTTCACGAAAACTAGCTCCTGCCTCATCATCATAATAAAATTACTCACCATAAATTCAAAGGCTTTGGACCAAAGCTGCCCCCAGGTTAGCAGATGCAGAAGTCATCTTTGCAGAAAGACAGTAGTTTACTGCAAAATACAAAAACACCTAGATAGTTCCTGTTGTTGTCACCATCACTACCTTTATTGTTGTAATTTTTAAATGACTCTCCCTGAATTCTCCTGCTTTACCTTTAATAGGGGCAGGATGTGTCCTGTAGACAGCATGGCTTTCTAAACTTTTTGGACAACCTTTTATCTGTAGGCGCAGGGAGGCATCTTGTGTGCAGGAGGTGCATTCATTGCTTGAATATTACCGTCTGACTCTGATAGTGTTATTGCACCAAGAATCAAAAACTATGTAAAGTCAGCTGAAATTAATGACTATTTGTCCTAATGACTTCATTTGGCTTCTGAGTGAATATGTGAAGTGTGAGAATTGGATCTTCTCAGGTAAGGTTGCAATAACAAAAAAGCTCTCAGTATTTTCACGATTACATGGGAAAATACTTTTGGACTGACTCAGTTACAAAGACCCCTGTTTTAGTGTGGCCCTGCAGCCTTGTATATACAGTATTGCCACTCCTACAAACACTCCTACACAGACTTTGCAGTGAGTTCACAAAGCCTCAGGCCTTGCTTTACCTGAATTTATCTTGACATGCCTGAAACTTCATTTTCACTTGCTTAAACAGAAATTTTTTTCTAATCGTGGGATAACACGCAGCACATTTTTTTATTTACCTCAGTTTTCAATGGCAATTGCTCTTCAAAACACCTTGAGCCTCTAACTCTCAAGGCATGAACTGGGACAACGAAGACTCACCCATTGTAAGAGAAGATCAGGCTTGAGACCATCTGGGGACCTGAAGAGATGTATCCCCGTGTCCGAAGTGAACTGGCAGATGTAGCACCTAAGCTGCTTTTCACTGTATTTGAAAAGTCATGGCAGTCAGGTAAAATCCATGCTCGGTGAAAAAAGGGAAACATTACATCCATGCTTTTGAAGGGGTAAAAATAACAAACCTGGGAAATACCACACAGTCAGCCTCACCTATGTGCTCAGTAATATCATGGAAGAGATACTCCTGGAAGGTATGTCAAGGGTGACAAGGAGGCAATTAGACACAGCCAGGGTGGCTTCACCGGGGCAAACCATGTTGTCAGTGAACAAGGAAAGAGCTACTAGTGTCATCTACATGGACTTCTGTAAAGCCCTTGGCATGGTGCCACACAATATTCTTGCTGTTAAGCTGGAGATATTTGGGTTTGAAGAATGAACTATTTGATGGATAAGAAATTGTCTGGATGGTCACATCAGAAGAGTTGCAGTCAATGGCTCAGTGTCCAGATGAAGACCCACAACTAATCTTCCTCAGGAGAGTATATTGGGATGGTCAGTGTTCAATATCTTTATTTATGACAGAGACAGTGGTATTGAGCACAGCCTCAGCAAGTCTGCAGATGGCTGAGGAAGAAGAAGCCATTGACATGAGCATTGTATTTCTCTCTGCCACAGACTTGGGTGGTGGATAACTTGCCATATGCCTCTCCAGAGTGCAACCATCAATAGTAGGACCCAGGGGGGCAGTGGAAGGCTGAGCACAACACCACAGGAAGAGGTAATAGCCAGGATGTGCAGGATGTGTGTGCATAGGAATTTTAAGTGTGTAGTTTTTTATTGCAACTTTTCCTCTGTAACAGAATTCTTCATTTACTTTTTCTCTCTTTTCCCATAATAGTTACATGTGTGCTAATGCTGATGCCCTTGAGTACGCTGTTAAGATTTCAATTATGTTAACAATAAATGCCATCTTTACACATAGGAAGTTTTGAAGCATGATGAGATCATGGCTGCAGCCCAGCTGGTTTGCTGCAGAAGGACTACTGCTGGAGCCCACACTGATTCTATTCAGATCAGGGGAACCACTAGTCAGGGCATAAGCTAAAAGTAACATGATGTGATGCACTAATGCTGCCTATTACAAATAATGCTGTGTTGAGGAATACATTTAGTGTGGATATCTTGGTGTGAAGCTGTCATGCCAGCAGCAGGTTGAGCACTGGGAGCAGGACCCTGAGCTGAGACGAGGCCATGAGCTGCCAACCCTTTGCAGAACAAAGGACATGGGAATGTGTGGTGCAGCCAGGGGATGGGACACTCAGAGACTCAGCAGACTTTGTTTCCCTGAGACTATGGGGGTATAAAACCCCAGTGGTTCCTCTGTTTGGGATGCCTCCTTAGAGGCACCCAGCTCAACCTTTTATTTTGTTATTTAGTTATTACACCATGATTAAATTATTTTAAGGATCTGGATGGCTGGGACTCTGCTATGGGAAACCTGTCGTCAAGCTGGTAAGGACACCTGATGTGACTGTGTGAGTGTGGGGGGTGTAGCTGCGAAGGGACTTTCATCCCAGCTCAGGTGGTGCGATAGTAACTGCCAGAGTGGCTTCTGGATTGTTCGACAGGGAAGTTTCCTTAACGTGGAGAATGACAAATATTTCCTAATTATTTCTATTTGATGTAGGAGTCCTTAAATCCTTTGAAAAGGGTGGACTATTTTGTGGATGAGGTATAACCTGGATATGGAAAATAAGTTTGGACTAGGAAAAAGATGAATGGTAAACTTTCATGGTGCTTATTGGTAGAACTAGGGGGTGGACAGATGTTAGAAATAATGTCTGTCAGTAAGCAGTGGCAAACTCAACTATGAACTGTAACCCATGGCAAACTCAACTATGAGCTGTTGAAAGCAAGTGGTAGATGTGCTTTCCCATATGACTCAAACCCATTACCCGTATGACTCAAATCCTTATTACCTGATTCTGAATAAGAGGAAAGGGAGATTGTTTGGTTGGTATTTTCCCCTTTTTCATCAAAACCCACTGCTGGGTTGTGGGCTGGTCTGTGCAGTTCTTCCCTCCCCTTCCTTTTGTGGGGAAGGGTTAGGGTCTTTGGTACCTGTGGGCCCACATCATGGTAGGCAAACACAAGAGCCAAGGAAGGAGGGAGGCAAGGAGAGACTGACAGAAGCCTCCCTGGTGGGCCCCAAGCAGTGAGATGTTGTGCTGGATGAGTAACCATCCTGTCACCCCCTGATTTCAGGATGGCTGGGTCTGGCCCTGCTCCTTCTGGCCCAGGGCAAACCTCATGCCAGGAACAGCCATTAGCATCCACTTCCTTCTCCCAACGCAATTCATCCTGCCAGACCCCAGCACTGCTTCCAGTTCTTTTATTTGCTGCTGCAGCACTGAGGGCATCTGACACATACATGAAAATAAACTAAAAAATCCTCACAACTGCTATTTAAAGTAGATAAAAATTAATTAGTCAGAGCAGAAAGCCAAGCACATGACAATATGGACCAAATAGAAGTACTATAAAAACACATTTCGGAGGTGCCTCTGCCACTCTCCCCAAAACAGAATCCAACCCTGGTTGGTTGCAGCAGAACTGGTGACAAGGATCTTCTTGTTACACTGGAGTCTACTCCATTTTGTTAGTAGTGAGGAAACTACAAAGAGAGAAGTGGGTTATTGTCATCATTTATCATGAGATTTGGAGTCTACAGCACAGTGTAAATCTGAGGAGCAGTTCATCAGAGACAGGACCAGCCTTGAGCCAAGAGCACTTGGAAATGGAGCTGCTTGCATTGTCTAAGACTGGAAAGCAGAAGAACTTACAGGTATCCTCACCCTGTGTCTGTGAATGAGGGGACAGCATAGGAGTGGTGGGTGGCAGGGAAGTTGGCAGATTTCTAGGGGACATTTCACAGATCTTGTTGGAATCTCTGTGTTCTCCTGCAAATTTTCAGAAGCTGAATAATTTCTTCAAATAAGTTTACCTTGAAAATTTGAAACATTTCTGCCAAAACTGCTTGTTTCTATTTGTCTACTTCCAACAAACTCAGAGTATCAGCTGGAGGAGCTTTTATCCTTGAGCTTTGTCCGATCTTGGAAAATCTGGGAACAACTGTACAGGAAAAATCCTGCTGCTATCTTTAGAGCTGCAACCAGGAGAGAACTGCTCCATGAGGATGGTGCATCTCCAGTCCTGCCAGCTGCCAAGAGTTCTGAGAAGATGCACGTATGGCTGGCTTCGAGCTGGAAGGAATTACTATTGCAGAATGCTTGATGGGGAGAAAGGCCCAACAGAGCTTTTATCTACTAAAATGGAAGTCTCTTAAATTGAAAGAAACAGCACTTTCTTGACCATTTGTAAACCACAGTTTCTTGAGGTGTTTATACTATGGCTATAGTTTTTCTAGCTCTCAAATCAGCAGGAGTAAGGAATCCTGACACATAGTGCACCCACTACCAGGTTTCATTTGGCAGAGAAGAATAAAAGCTGTCAGAAAGATCAACAGGTTTTGTTAACACCAACAGA
The DNA here is from genome assembly GCA_013400655.1 of Mystacornis crossleyi. Lineage (NCBI taxonomy): Eukaryota > Metazoa > Chordata > Aves > Passeriformes > Timaliidae > Mystacornis > Mystacornis crossleyi. The sequence goes on along the minus strand of VYZQ01058387.1, from coordinate 46,183 downwards.
GCCAGTGCTTTTTTCTCTCTAACGTTTCCTTGGAAGAGATTAAATAGTTTTTGGCGAACTAAGAAAAAATAATCACCCTGGATTGGACTCCTAGCATGAAAGACCCGAACATCTAACAGGGTTATAAACGATTAAAAAAAATCTTCCATTGGGAAAAGTCCAGCAATGCAAACATTAGGTAGTATCACCTGCTCTGACTGAACACATTTTTTGCACATGTTATTCCTGCATGGGAAAATGCAAAGAGAGTTTAATAATATTACTTTATTGGGAGTTGGAACTTCATGGCAACCAATCCGTTTGGCATCAAACAGACTTGTTAGTTTAAATAAAATGTAGTAATTCAGAACCTGCCAGCACTAACCTTGTATGTATGAGGAAAAAAATAAGTACAGGCCCCCTCACAATAGCTGTTCTCTGTTCTTTGAAGACATGAAAGTTTCTAACCTTTACTTGGGTTCTGCTTGATATGCAGTTTCTTAAAGCTGGGGATTTTTGAGCAGCTTACTATGAGTATGTGTGTGCATTTGAGACAAAGGCCTCAACTTTGATATAAAAAGTGCAAAATAAATTTTAAAATTAAAATAATTTAATTGGGGTTAAAAATACTGAGTTTAAGCTTTGTCACTTTGAACATATATGTTTTGCTTTAAACCTTCTGAAATATAGATTCCAAAGGTTTTGTAATACTTGTAAAGAAAAGGATTACTTAAATAGGAAATATTAAATCCTGAGATGATTAATATTGCAAACTACAGCATGCTATTTCCCAAAACACATTTTCATTTTCCATTTTGCTGGTATGGTTTGTCCCTCTGCTGTAATTTTCAGTATGTTCCTTTTCTATGATGTTTTTTCCCTGTCAGTTTGTGGGCCAGTTACAAAACTTGTGTGAGTGCTAGACATTATTTTATTTGCATCCATACACTGCATAAATGTTCAAAACCACCGTTGTACAATTTAGAGTAGTGAAAATGTGTTTCTCTTTCACAGGTAAGAAATAAATCATTAAATCAGTAATATAAAACGGCTTAGGCAGCTTGCAGTGACACCCAGTATCTCAAACAAAGCTGTTCTTTACTGTCTGTTCAAGCAGCTTGCAAGCAATATGTGATCCATAGGAATCCCAGCCAGAAAATTAGTATGGCCTATGCTTTCTTGTGCCAGGAAGGCTTGTACCACTATCTAATCCAGTTTTGTATGAAACCCAGGAAATTTTACAACTCCATGGAGACATGCAGAGCTCTTTTTTTCCTGGGGCAAATTGGAGATGTGATGAGCCAAAACTACCCTTTGCAGCACTGATCTAAAAACCAGGTTACAATGTACTAGGGGGCCATTCTCAGATGCTTCCTCCATGCACAGAAGAGGAGGGTTCCTGCACTGTCTTGCTACCTGAGCAGGGAATACTGGTGCCAGTGTGCAGGCACCAGGAACACACTCAGCCTGCACAAACTCTGATTGCAGGGCTGTATCTAAGGGCAGAATTTGCCTGAGAAGGAATCAATCACACAGTCACAGAATCACACAGTCACAGAATCATAGAATCAGCTAGGATGGAAAAGGTCTTTGGGATCATCGAGTCCAAGGAGAGAGAATGAAAGCCAGAATCACATGTGTGAGATTCAGTTCACCCAGTAAAAAGACAGAATCTTTGTCATTTGGAGAAAAGCATCTACGTGATCTGCCTAAATCTCTTAAATACTTAATCTTTCTCCTATTAGCTACATCCAGCCTCATACTACAGAGAGGAGGCAGGAGTTGGCTTTCCACACCTACCCCTGAGCTCAGTGTAAATGAGGTCACTTATATTTCTGACTCGCCCTTCATGGATTACAGATTATAGGATTCAGTCATTACTTGATATGGAAAAAGCAGTATTTCTCTCTCTCATTGCTATGTTCCAAGGAAATGAAACTTGCCCTTGCATCATACCAATACACTTGTGAATGCACCAAGATAAAGCCAAGGCAAACTACTTCCTGGAACAGGTTCCCTTGTAAAATAGTATCTCTGTTAGTTCAAGATATGGTATCAAGCATCTATCTTTGTATGATGCTGTTGATCAGGTACTAACAGCATGCTTGACCACTAAACTCCAGTGTCTGTGTACTTGTAGCTGCTGCTTCCCTCAAAACACTTGGTTTCCTTGGAAGAAATATTTTAAAGATGGGTCTGAGTTAAACATCTGACATGCAGATTGGGAGAACCAGCATCCTTTGCCTAGAAAAAAGGCCCGACCTCTAGATACTACAGGACTTTGACCACTCTGTCATGCATGGCAATACTGTTTATCATATTTATGCATTGCGCAATGACATCGGCAATGATTACATTGCAGGGTTAACCCCATAATACTTTGCCATAACAGCTTTCGATTTATAGCCTTTCTGATCTTGCTTTGTGATCCACATGTGTTGAAACAACAGGCCTGGACTGAACTGCCTTGCTTTTGTTATTTTGCCTTAGGAATGGAGAGTTCAGCAAAATGTGTTTTGGTAATGTTGTTTTGCCTTTTCTAGAAAATCTGTAGCAATCTTGGTGAAAACCAGCAAAATTGCCAATGTATTGAGCTGGGATTGAAGCTGAGTGAACGGCTGCCCTTCTGCCTGGAGGGCTCACTGGTGCTTGCTGGTTTGTGGTCTATAAAGGAGGATGGACTAACACGTAGAGCTGTATCTCTCTCTGACCTTGTGCAGATGCTGACTTCCCACAATGGAGGTGGTCCCTGACTGTGAGAATGGCTGTCAAAGTTGTAAACAAGAGAACTGCCTCATATCCATGCAAACACTCCATGACTGCCCTGGCATTAAATACCTCTTCATCCATTATCCTCATTCTAAATTAGGGTCAATATAATCTTCTTTTCCAGTTGGGAAATAAAAGTCCAGAAAGATGTTAGGAACAGGGTTTTTTTCTTAGAGCAGGACTCAACTAGCCTGTCATACAAATGGCTTAAGGCTATATTAAACACCAGAGAGACTACTGAGTAGTTATCAGATGAAGGCCCTGATCTGGGCAGCCTAAACATGGTGTGTGATACACAAACAGTGTGATTGACTGTGCCACATTGGTTATCCAGCAATATTAGATCGCACGTGCAACTTTAATTCTGCCTTTTTATAGCTTTTTAATGCTGTGCTTTCCAACTTAGCTAATATTCTTTTAATGTTATTTTCTCGTGTATCATTAGAGCGTAAATTCTCCAGCAGCATGAATGGATGAGCATCCTCCAGGAAGAGCTAAAATCATAGGATCACAGAATGGTTTGGGTTGGAAGGCACCTTGAAAATCATCTAATTCCAACCCCCTGCCATGGAGAGGGACACCTTCCACTAGACCAGGCTACTCAAAGCCCCGTGAGTAATACACGCTTTCTTTGTTCAAATTACATTCCACTTAACACAGGAAATGAAATCAATCTCACTTGGTACATATGACATAAATTCTAAAAATACCTTTGTTTCAATGTAATAATCTAATGTCTGTGGTTACAGCTATAATTTGTAATTTATCTCCCACTATTTTTTTTATTAGTAACTTGTGGCTTTCTTGATACTTCTGTATTGCTTGGAACCCACAAAGCTTTATCTTCTCTGAATCTATGAAATCACTCTGCTCCACTACATTGTTGCTTGTGAACATTTTGTGGACAGT
>VYZQ01058387.1:8712-42394 GCA_013400655.1 Mystacornis crossleyi | reverse complement strand
GAAAGCTGTGGATCAAGGTAAAGGGACCCTCACATGTCAACAGAAAACCACCCCAGATGGCGGTCGTGCTGTGATGTGGATGCCATGAGAAGATTGTTCTTGTGGAAAAGTTCCATAGCTGAGCAAAAGAGACTTCTCTCACTCAATGGACTGACATAAGATTGTTATAGAGGGGCAAACTAACTGAATTGCTTTTAAGTTTGTGTCTTTATATTACAGGTGGATGGAGGAGGTGCTGGAGAAAAAAGGGGGTTAATTTGCTTTAATTCCTTTTTATTCCACTTTACTTTTAGTTGTAGTAATAAAGTTCATTATATTCTTTAAGTTTGGTGCCTGCTTTGTATTCCTCCCTGTTCTTATCTCACAGAAAGGGGAAAATGCAAATCAAACCACTACAACAGTAAAAGAGAAAGCTCTGCTAATAGAACAGCCCAGAGTTCATCGCTATCCATAGAGGTCTCTGCTGATTTCCTGGTATCCAAATGGACTTGTCTAGTAGGCTCAGTTCTTACAGGTAGTATACTACAGCCTAAATCAGTCTTTCTCTTTATGAAATATTTTTTTCTCCATGTATCGAACATTTTCTGACTTTCATCACAAGGGAGGGAGAGATCTTATGAGCAGGACTATCCACTATGCAACTCAGGGTCCTCCTCTGCATATCACACTTCCTTTCATTCACTGGACCTGGAGTACTGTGGGTAGGAAGATTAAAATGGGCTATCATCTAATAAGATGTTGTCATGATTACCTCAAATCCTGTGTTCAGTTTTGGACTCCACAAGACAGGTCAGGCCTGGAGATGCTGGAGTGTGTCCAAAGAAGAGCAGTGTAATTGGTGAAGGCTCTGGAGCACAGATCTTGTGAGTAGCGGCGGGGAGAGCTGGGGGTGTTGAGCCTGGAGAAAAGGAGGCTCAGGGGAGAACTTATGGCTCTCTACAACCACCTAAAAAGATGTTGTAGGAGGTGGGGATCTGTTTCTTCTCTCAGGTAAGAAGTGAAAGGCTGAGAGGACAGAGACTCAAATTGTTTCAGGGCAAGTTTAGATCGGATATTAGGAAAAATTACCAAAAGGTTTGTCAAAGACTGCAACGGGCTACCCATGGAAGTGGTTGAGTCACCATCACTGTAGGTACTTTTAAAAGGGAAGATGTGGTGCTTAGGGACATGGTTCAGTGGTGAACATGGGAGTGCTGAGTTAGTGATTGGACACAATGATATAAGGCGACTGTTCCAACCTAAATAATTCTATGTTTCTGTTTTATGACATATAGACAGACGGGAGACAAATGACAACTCCGTGGGTATCCTGAGTCGTAATGTTTCCTACGCTGAACAGCTTGTCTTTAATAAAAAATTAACATTCTTTTAGTTAGGTAATAGCAATTTCCTAGGCTTTTAAGAAAATGAAATTATTTAAAGAAATCCTGACTCAAGAGTGGCTCTTCTACAGCCCCTTCTAAGCTCTTTAGAGTGGTGTTGTGCAGAGTTAAAGCCTTTGGATGCTGGCACACACCTCTGCCACATGAATCAATCCCCATGAAGGCTGGCCAGAAAGTAAAAATTCCACCTGACAAAAATCTAACAATGGGAAATAAGAATTTCCTTGGCTCCAGAATGGAAATCACACTTTTCAATATCCTTCAGCCAAACTTCTAGCTGCCTTGTCTTTTTCATGAGACCAACAATAAGATATTGAAATACTTCCAGGGGAAAGAAAATAAGAATGGAAGAGGTAGAGGGGGAATTCAGATTTAAACTACTTGACTGAGTAATTTTTAGTTTTAAGATGCTTCAGCTCTGTTGCAACATGGATGAGAAATACTTTTGATGAAAAAATGGCAAATAATAAAATAAATACAAATATTGCAGTATAAAATACAATACCATAACCGAGTCTATAAATAACATGTTGCTTCCCAGCTTTGACATTGAGCCTTGTGATAGCCATTTTCTGGTGAGGCAATTGGGAAAAGACTACTGTAGTTCCGCAGGTAGGAGGAAAACAATCGGGAATTTGTTTACTGATATCAGAAAGTGCCTGGAGATAAGTTTGGTGCAAATGAGGGTCTCTCTATAGCAAGAACTATGGCTGCATATAACTGGAAATGGTGGCTGAACTGAAAGGTTTATTCAAGTCAACCCCCTCCGTACCTTAATAAATTCAGAGATGAGTTGCTTTCTTAGAAATCTGCAATATTGTACTTCAGTGTAAAACTTTTCAGAAATGTTGAGGAATGTTTTGTATATCCCAACAAGCTGTAAATACGGCTTTATTTCTAATGTGAGCTTCAATCATCTCCCTGACCAGTATGAAATAGCTAGAGGGTATGAGAAGAATCTGGCTTAAAAAATCCTGACTACTTCCTCTGCCCAGAATTTCAACTTATTTTATTCAGAATATAAATACTAAAATTTTTTGGTCAAAAGTTAAGGTTTGGTGGTTTATGGATTGCTTTAAAAGCATTTTTGCATATTCTTCAGTATTTCATTCTGTTACAGGATGCATTTACCATCAAGAACAGTAGTGCTAAAATATTTGATGAGGCAACATGTGCAGTCAGTTATCTAAAGAAATGTGCTGTTCATACATAATACTTTCAAAATAGAAGTATTTTACATAGACCAACATACTGCCAATCCTGGAGCACATTTGTCTGATTAAAAATTGTGGCTAATTCCCCCTGGATGAAATGTTGTTTAGAGCTGAGATTGCTGCTGAATGAAATACAGAAATTACAGCACAGTGTAGAGGCAAAATGGTGGATTTTGTGTTGAACAGATTTTATGCAGCATTTTTAGCTGTAAGATCCTGCTAATGTTCTTCTCTCTATGATATAAAACATCTTTCAGAGGTGACCTTTTGCTTCAGCAAATGGTCCCTAGCTGAAATCAACTTTCAGCTAAGTAAAACTTAAATACTGATTTTCCAATCAGCCATCGAGAAAAATACATCGGGGAATTTTTAGACATTCATTTAGACAGATTCTTGGGATTCATTATAATGTGTTTTAAGAGATTAAAAGATTGCTTTTCTAATGTTCAAAACTTTCTTGACATTTCTATCTTGGAAAGCAGGACTGCGGACTAGGGACCTTCAACCACATATTCTAGTGGGAGAGGAATTTCTTCACCAGACTTTGTGTGGGGTGACAGTCTCCAAACCAGTAGTTCTTACAACTCCTCTACTCTACAGTGAGCTGCCTGAGTGTTCTGTGCCACTGCAGATCCACTGAATTTTTCCTTGTGTCTCTCCTCATCCCACCCCACATGTGCCACCACCCCATGACACAGGGACAAGCAGTCCTGTGTCGTCATCCCTGAATTGGTCAGGTAATGGGACGAGATGATTGCTGTAGGTCCCTTTCCATGATGAAATTATTCTATTCTATTCTATTCTATTCTATTCTATTCTATTCTATTCTATTCTATTCTGTTCTCCCAGTGCAGAACAGCAGTGCGTACGTGCAATGGGATGTGCAAGCATGGAGCCTGCTGTGAGAGTTGGCTGGTCAAAAACTGATTTGTGCGTGCTCCGAGGGAGGAGGTGGAAGCCTTACTGTCCCTCTGACACTGCCGCACCCCCAGAGGAAGGGCCTCTGAGCTAAACAGAGCTGAAGTTCTGAAGAACTAATTATTAATTACCTGACATTTTGGCAGACAGAAGTTAATCATCTCCTTGGAGCTTGCTCAGACTCACTGAGGGAGGGGAAAAGATCTCAAAAAAAGTATTTGAAGGTAGAAAGGGGAGAAAAGTGTTAAAATAATTTTTTACTTCCAACCCAAAAGTCACTCAGATGAAAAGTGTCCTGGTTAAGCTATTTATTGCTCACAGATGGTCACAGGTTTGTTATGAATACACTGGCAAACAGAAGTGTAGTAACACCAGCCAAGATGGTCAAGGGTCCTATTCATATACAAGTGCAATACCACAAGAAAAATGTGCTGCACCTAGGTAAGGAGGAGAAAAGAAAATTAGTGAAACCCAGAACTTCTGTATGGTGATTGATAATGTTCAAGCCAAGTTCACATGAGAAGGAGCAGCCAAGTTCAGCTTCATAAAAATCAGAAGAAATTGGTGAGAAATAATTTTTCTTCTTGACTTAAATTCTCAGGGCAATGTGGAATATTTCAGACTTTTGCCTTCTGACAGTCTTACTACCAGCTGGAAAGGATTCTACCCACACCTCCTGCTTAAATATTTTCCACCTGGTCTTTGACAGAAGCTGTCAAAGGACAAAACCCTTATAAAAAAGACAAATTTCATTATTGTCAACAAAATCAAAGTAAAAATCTTGGCAGTTAAGCAGTCTTGCCATTAATACGTGTGGTGTTTGTACATGTATATACACACCTGCAGTAAGAACCACATGTACAAACATCACAGTACACTAAGCGTATTTTTAAAAGAAATTTAGCAAAACCACAGAATCCCTAGCCCAGATATTTCTGTGGTTTTTAGCAAGGCTGAAGCGACTCCATCCTACCCTCACTCTGCCTCTACTCCTGTGGCCACAAGCTCACTTTCTGGGTACTGATTTTAGAGCTGGCTTTCATGGTGACACTAAACCCTCAACATGTGTCCTCTGAGTGGATGTAACTTGTAAGGAACTCAAGGAAAGCAAGCACTGGAGGGAGTAATTTTGTTCCTGCGAGCTCGGGTGGTGGGGGAGTGAGCCGATTTTGGGGAATGCCATGACCCACAGATGCGGGGAGGAGAAGGAGGTGGTTGTGGGGGCAGAGAGGAGGGATGTACTGATCAGTTTGGGCCCTGTATTGAGGAGTCAGTGGATGCCTTCTATGTTCCCTCATAACAGGAGGAACTTGAGGTGTTGCATGTCCTGGAAAGGAGTCAAGACCTGGAACAGGAACTCATTATGTTAAGGTTTGTCCCATTTGAATTAAACTGGTCACTGAATGGTCCAGTCGTGTTTGCCATCTTTATTAATGATCTGGATGTGGGGATTGAGTGTACCCTCAGTAAATTTGCAGGTGACACTAGGTTTGGTGGGAGTGTTGCTCTGCTGGAAGGTAGGAAGGTTCTGCAGAGAGACCTGGACAGACTCCATCAATGGGCTGAGGATGACTCCATGAAGCTCAGTAAAGCCAGGTGCCAGGTCCTGCCCTTGGGTCACAACAACCACCTGTAGCATTGCAGGCTGGGGGTGGGGGGAGTGGCTTGGGAGCTGTTAAGTACAAAGGGACTTGGGGGTGCTGGTTGACAGCTGGCTCAGTGTGAGCCAACAGTGTGCCTGAGTGGCCAAGAATAGTGTGGCCAGCAAGACTAGGGAAGTGATCATCCCCCCATACTCAGCACTGATGAGGCCACACCTCAAGTGCTGTGCTCAGTTCTGGGCCCCTCACTTTAAAAAGGACATTGAGGTGCCAGAGTATGTCCAGCAAAGGGCAACAAGGCTTGTGAAAGGTCTGGAAAACATGTCTTGTGAGGAATGGCTGAGGGACCTGGGTTTGTTTAGTCTCAAGAAGAGGAGGCTCAGAGGGACCTCATCGCTCTCTACAGCTCCCTGAAAGGAGGTGGGGGCCTCTCTCTTCTGCCATGCCTAGAGTGAGAGGACCAGATGAAATGGCCTTAAGATGAGACAGGGGAGATTCAGATTACATATTAGGAAAAATTTTTCACTGTTTGGATAGCCAGGCATTGGAGCAGGCTGCCCAGGGAGGTGGTGTCTGGTGGTGGATCCAGACACCCCTGGAGGTGTTTTAGGGGTGTCTGAATCTGGCACTGGGTGATGGTTTAGTGGTTTAGGGTTACAGTGATAGTCCTGGGTGGATTGTTGGACTTGATCTTAAAGGTCTCTTCCAACCTTGATGATTCTATGATTCTACACATCCAGAAGCTCCATACAACAAAGCCACAACTGCAGAGTTACCATCTTTATGACTTTACAAAGCCTTACTCTCTTGCGACGAATAACATTTCTATTTAAGCTCCTAAAAACCACATGAAAAATTAAAAATAGCATTCTAGTTAAATGCACCTAGTAGGGATTAAAAAGAAAAACAGAACATGCACAGATACAGAAACTAATACAGGTGCAGACATCCTAGTGCTTTAGGTTTGTTAATAAACCTTAAAAAATGGAGAGGACAGTAAAACAAGTGGTGCATGAGTGTCACTGGGAAGTTAATTGATTACAAACTAGATATTTAATATGACCAAACATATTTAATATGACCAAAGACAGCTATTCTCTTCAGATTATTCAGACATGTATACAGTTCTACACCTTCCAAAACCTGCTGATTACAAACACACCTCACCCTCAGTTCTTTCAGTAGAGAGACACACAGGAAAGTGTCTTATGTTTCTGTGATTAGAATTAAACTTTCAGAAATGAGTAAGCAGTTACTTTTGATCTAATACCAGCATGTATTTTGTGGCAGTCTTATCTCACTAGGGAGATTCTTATCTTGAAACTGCAGTTGGACTTCATCTTACAAGAGTTTTTCTCTTAAGATTTGTTAGTGTACTGCAGACTTACAGAAAAGCTTCTCGTTCCACCCACATATAAAGTGGGGTTTCAAATTGCATTTGCTATGGTAGATAAGAGATATGACAGTCTTGCTTATAGTGACAGGATCTCTGTTTAGTAACTATGAAAGGGAAAATACAACTAGTGCTAAGAAAACTCACTGGTTTGAGGAAGGGTACAGAGTTAGTCCTTAGTTATAAAAGAGTGACTCTAGGGAAGCAACTGACCAAATCTTCTAAATTTAAAGATTCAGAATCAAGTGATACATGAAGGCATTTAGAGAAAGTGATGAATATGAGGCAGTGAACAACAGCCTTAAATTTTCAGAGAAGGTGTTTTATGTGTTTGCAAGGGTCTTGCCATTTCTTCTTGTTCTTATTTGGGTGGGCTTGACCATGAGCAAAAAGAAGCAGACCTTTTTATTTCTTTTAGAAACTCTTCCTGATGCTTCAAAGATTTCAGAAGGGGGATGGAAAGGGAGAAGACCTGAAGAAGGTCTTATTCTCTGGGGGAGCAAATCTCATCACCACAAAACAAATTCTCTGAGATTCATGGTCTTATGAGGGTCCTTCAAAGAGCTAATACTCAAAATTCAGTAAAATTGGACCAGAACTCCATGATGGAACTTAAGTATCTAGGCAAGTTTAATTTGTAAGAATTACCTCATAAAGTTACATCAGACTAACATGATAATGATGAGTTAGGCCTGGGTGTTTTATCCATAGCCACATACTTACAAATATTATATATATTTAAGATCCAATTATTTTTTATAAGATATGTTCAGGAGTTCCCGGTAAACACGAGTTTTGTTTTCTCAAAAGGACTTAAAATTATAGCAATTTCAGGTTTACAATTATATGAAATCCAAATGAAATCAATTATTTTGAAATGTCTTCCAAGTAGGGAATTTTCATTCTCATTGTGTGGCAATCTGTCCCATCAATAGCTCACTTTTTTCAGCATGGTCCAGCTATTTTTCCTGGGCCAGTGTTAAATGGCATGAGATTCTGGGCATGAAATTGCCACTTGTATCTTAATAACTTTTAGAAAAAAATAAATGAGTTTATCAATGCTGACTTCAAAAATCAGTGCTGAGGCATGGTGGAAAGTACTATAAGAACACAAAGAGCATGTCACTTAGCATCCAGCCAAGCCATTTGGTTGATCAGAACAGTTGTGTTTTGAGAACATTATTAAATACGAGATTGCTCCAAAAAGAAATAGTAAAACATTAGGACTCTGCAGGTAAACAGAACTTACTGCCATCCCAAGACTAGCAAGTTGTTGAGTCAATATCCACAGGTAAATGGATCCAGGCAGCAGTGATTTTTTAAAAAGATGCACTGACCAAATTGTCACAAAAGTTTCCAGTGTCTGCTGCAGCTATGCCAACACATATGCTTTTCACCCTTTCTACTACTCAGGAATGGAAATCCCTGGAGGAAAACATCTGAGTGATAGTAACAACCCTGTCAGGCTGTGGACCCAGTTGTTGTTCATATGCTTACCCAGTTATCCTCATTTATTTCTCCCAAATGGATGCCTTGCCTGCATTATGTGACCCCACTGCCTGCAAAGTCTGCGATCATCTGTGTTTGAAACAAGGGTCCTGTGACTTAGAAATAGTGTAGGTGTTATGAAATCTGGCTTTCCTCTGGTAATCAGTGCAGAGACAAGAAGAGCTGATCAGTAGTTAACAGTCAAATGCTGTGCCTTTCACAGGATCAGAAACATCCCAGGGTTCTTCCATACTCTTCCAGCCCTCAGAGCCAAGACTTGCTTTTAATGCCGCTACTTAGAGGGAAACAGCTCACGAAGAGACTCATTTAGTACTCTTCCTGATAAAGACCACCAAAACACTCTGTTGCTGCTTACAACTTCTAATCATTGCCAACATGGAAACAAGTGTAGAGTTGTCGTTAGTTAACACCTGACTCACTCTGGTAATGATCAAAAGGTGCTGGGTTTTCATTTTAGGCTTGTGACCAGTAATAGGTAGATCCCATGGTGGAAGTCACTTGCATGTATTAGGATGTGTTCCTAAAGGACTTCATTAACTAAAGGTGTCAGCTAAAGCTCTACATAAGCATAAATTTAAGTTTAATAGAATAAAGATCTAAATCACCACTTTCTTTCACCAGCTACAAGTAAGTATGAAAGGAGACTTTACCCATGAAGAATGAAACCATGCTCAAATGCTACCTGCTTTATAGAGACATTAGCCCACTTGGTATGAGTGACATATAAAAAAACACAATCTGGTTAAACTGCAGTATTAAACCACCTGCATTTTCAGCTACTTTTAAGGAAATACAATGCACATGTTTAAGTGGCTTAATGTATTCTATTACTTTGAGGCACAGATGATATAAGTGATTGGTTTATAGTGGTTTTTTTGAAGTAATGTAATTTCTTAGTAACCAGTTTTCAAATGTTGAAATACAACCCACATTTAATTAAACTAGGTCAAGTATTTTTTTTTTTAGAAACAAAGAACCACACTTCACCAAACCATGTCCTGTGTAAATACAGTATCTCTCTCTTCCACCTGTCTCAGGGTTTTATCCTCCACCGGATCATGATGGTATCTGAATATTTTCAGATTGAAAATATATGACAATAGCAAACACTTGGACACCCAACACATGGGATCTCTGCCACTTCAGTTTAGGAAATGTGTGCATGTGTGTGCAAAGGGGCATCAACTTTAAAAAAAAAATTTTTATTGCAACCCCTTCCTCCCCTGGCACTTTTNAGTATTTTTTTTTTTAGAAACAAAGAACCACACTTCACCAAACCATGTCCTGTGTAAATACAGTATCTCTCTCTTCCACCTGTCTCAGGGTTTTATCCTCCACCGGATCATGATGGTATCTGAATATTTTCAGATTGAAAATATATGACAATAGCAAACACTTGGACACCCAACACATGGGATCTCTGCCACTTCAGTTTAGGAAATGTGTGCATGTGTGTGCAAAGGGGCATCAACTTTAAAAAAATTTTTTTATTGCAACCCCTTCCTCCCCTGGCACTTTTGGGTGTTTGGTTGTTTGTTTCCTTTTTGAAAACGAATCTCTTGTAAGTTTTAAAATTATGTCAAACCTCTTTTTCTAAAGTTATGCAGATGTATTTCATTCAATTTTCTCTGTAAATTTTTATCAAAAATGCTTCTTTCATACCTTTCAGGCACTTCAGACTGAGCTCCTGTGTTCTGCTGCAGAGCAGAGCAACATAGCTCTTGTGGTGGCACCTGCACTCTAATTCAGTCTTTGAGAAAGATGTGGCTTGACCTGATTATCACTTAGAAATTAGGGCTGTGTCATTCAGGTAGCCCTCAGTGATGACTGTGAAGGGACTTTTCCCAGGGTCTCATGAGGAGCTCTAAAGCAGGGAGGACACCATAAGCCTCATTTTGTGTTTAAATTGCTTGAGATAGTTTGAGCTGTAGCTGAATCCAACAGCAGAGCGAAAATGGTCTGGTTCTCAGGCAGGAAGAAAGACAAAGTTTCGCTCTGGAATTCAGATAAAAGACATCTCTTTGCTACAGTTGTAACCTTATCATTCGAGGCAGAGTCCTGGTCTTAATAGTACTTTATAAAAAATGGAAAACCATTGATGGAAGGAAGCCCAAATTTAGCTCCTGCTCTTCATCTCATATTTCTGTGAAAAGCGTGGTACCACCACTTGTGAGAGTACTTGTGTAAATTAGGTGACTATTCAAGCAAAAGGTGTAGGTGCTCACCTGGATGATTATTAGTAAATTCAAAAGAAAAGAAAAAATTCAAAAGAACAACATATTATTTTAACTTTTAGTCAATCTATAATTCAATCAATTGCCAGTCTGCCAAGACTGAATGCTTAGTAATACAATTGGAGAACTTTCCTNCTCATAAGACATGTTTTCTACACCTACCCAAAGGCTGAGACATCTATAATTACCAATCATTTTCAGAGATGTTCTTATGGTTTCTAAACAGGGAAAGATTGTCAGCTCCATGGCGTCAGGATGTTCCGTATACAGGTATCATCTGGCTGCTCTGCCCGTGAGGGCTGGTGAGCCGTTTTGGTTGTGCCGCCTTTGAAAGGTTTTACAAATCCCGTGGCATTGTTTGGAGACAGCCCTGCTCTATGCAGTGCCTGTCCTCCAGTGCTGCTGAAAGTGCACGAGGCCACAAGTCACCATACAAGCTATGCTGGCCTTCCACAGCGTAGATGAATTTATGCTGACTCTGCAATGAAATGACGGTTTTCTACATTGTAGAGCAACCTACAGTAGTGATTCATCCTATCCTACACCAGATTTCTAAGAGGGGAAATTTATACTCTGTTATGGATACTTGACTTCTAATTGTACAGGAATCTAAAATCCTAAGAGTAGATACGTAACTTGAAGAAAGTTGCAAGAAATTGCTGCAATTAAAAAGAACAGATTCTACCACAGAAGATTGAAACTTATCTATTCAGAGGCTGTAAGCAAGATAAACCACTGGTCTGTCTCTCTTGACTTTTTTCTGTGAAAGAAAGGCTTTAATTCTCCTTTTTTCCNCTCCTTTCAGGGAGTTGTAGAGAGTGATGAGGTCCCTCTGAGCCTCCTCTTCTTGAGACTAAACAAACCCAGCTCCCTCAGCCATTCCTCATAAGACATGTTTTCTACACCTACCCAAAGGCTGAGACATCTATAATTACCAATCATTTTCAGAGATGTTCTTATGGTTTCTAAACAGGGAAAGATTGTCAGCTCCATGGCGTCAGGATGTTCCGTATACAGGTATCATCTGGCTGCTCTGCCCGTGAGGGCTGGTGAGCCGTTTTGGTTGTGCCGCCTTTGAAAGGTTTTACAAATCCCGTGGCATTGTTTGGAGACAGCCCTGCTCTATGCAGTGCCTGTCCTCCAGTGCTGCTGAAAGTGCACGAGGCCACAAGTCACCATACAAGCTATGCTGGCCTTCCACAGCGTAGATGAATTTATGCTGACTCTGCAATGAAATGACGGTTTTCTACATTGTAGAGCAACCTACAGTAGTGATTCATCCTATCCTACACCAGATTTCTAAGAGGGGAAATTTATACTCTGTTATGGATACTTGACTTCTAATTGTACAGGAATCTAAAATCCTAAGAGTAGATACGTAACTTGAAGAAAGTTGCAAGAAATTGCTGCAATTAAAAAGAACAGATTCTACCACAGAAGATTGAAACTTATCTATTCAGAGGCTGTAAGCAAGATAAACCACTGGTCTGTCTCTCTTGACTTTTTTCTGTGAAAGAAAGGCTTTAATTCTCCTTTTTTCCCCTGAAAAGTTTCTTACTAATCTTTATAGAGTCACTTCTCAATTTCACTCTGAAAATCTAAGCAGATTTTGTATTCTGATTCTCTCACTCAAAGATGTTCGCTTGACATTTTGAGTATTTGTCATGATTCTTTCCACCTTATCAATACCAAAATTGCAGTCACCATATTAATTCTTATCAACACCTCATCTGGAAGTAAAACAACTTCCTTTCATTTTCTTGCTAATCTTATATTTAGAAAATCTGAGGACTGTCATTTGATTTTCTCTCCACATAATTACACTGGAAATTTATGCTGAACTTTCACTATGAGGACTTGGTTGGCTTTAGTTATCGCTTTCCAACAATCAGTCATTTTTCTGTTGGTCTGAATTCCTTAACTTGTATGTAAAACTTTACACTGACTATATTAAAATGCATAAAAAGGCCTCCATTATTAAAACCAGCTCTAGTTATGGCTGCCCAGATTATTTAGTCTGAATAGCAGGCTGGACATAGGACTGTTTTTGCATCTCCTTCAGAAGAAAATTCCTTGCAGACAATCATATTTTAAGTCAGCTCTCTTTCCACTCAGTGAGATTTATTAGTATAACATCAAGTTTTTAAAAATTTTTAAATAGCAAGTAATACTAAGTAAAAAACTATGGTTTGCTTTATAGGATCTGTTCTCCATAACCTGACAGGAATTAATCACATTCTCATATTTAAGGCTATGTTTGTTGGCTCCCTTATGAGCTTTTCAATTATTTTGCTGAGGAAAAGTTACCAGCCAGTTATCTCATATGTCCTTCTCTGCTTTTTTTCAGTATTAGGGCAATATCGACACTTTACTGGTGTCCAATTGTAATTCACTAGAGTATTACAATATTTCTGAAAAATTGTTGTCAGTGGCACAGATGTTCAGACAACTTGTTCAGACAACTGCTCTTTGCTCCCATGGTCTGGAAAGGGCTTCACCATATTCATAAGTCAAGTGCACCATCTCTTTCCTATTGAAATATGTCCGAAATATTTGCTGAGATTTTCCTTTTGTTTCTAGTTTCTAAACACTTTACTGTCTCCATCAACTACAATGCCTGGTTTCATGTTAAAACTTAACCCTTTTTTGTGCTATAGATTTCTCTAGCTTCCCTTATTCTCTAAATTTTAATAGTTTTGGTTTTTATTGACTGCTACTTGGTTTCCTCTCTCTGTTTGACAAATATATATATATCTGTGACTTTCTTTTAGAGAAGCATTACTGAACGCTGAGCCTGTATATACCTGAAAATGCTTTAAGATATGATTTAGACGTGAATGACATTATCAGGAATGCCACTTTTAAAACAGAGTGCAGTAAAAGCTGTTTTAGCCCAGTGGAAGCCATGAGGAGCTTTTGGCTGGATACACAGCAACATGCAGCTGACACAGGCTGTTGTTCCCCAAAAGAGGACAATGCTACCCATGAACCAGAAGCTGGCAGCACTGCATGGTCCTGTGGCACACAGAGTTACCTTTTAAGTCTTGATGCTAAACTGCACTGTATTAGATTAAGAGAACAGCCTCTGAATAAATGAATATATATGAGCTGGCCTCAGATTTCACTTATACAACCTTCGTTAGCAGAGACACTGTCTTTCTTAGGAAAGCCTTTAAATCTGCTCTTGGGTTCGTATTTCTGTTTTCCTGTGGATAAACACATGGGGAATTGGTGTGTTTGTTGCAAGTCTATGGATCTTTTATGCTGGACTAAGCATATCACTTGGTACTGCACCCATCCTGTTTCACAGACACAGAAAACTCCAATATACAAGATCAGAGGGCTCTAATTGTCCTGCAGAGCTGCAGGCTCTCAGGTCCCAGATGTGCTGGCAGTGGCACTGGGTGCATGGTTTGTGATGGTGCCTGCTGTGTGAGTGTGAGAAATAGTGGCAACTTTTCCCAGTAGGTCCCATCTTGAGCATTGAGTTCTTGACTATAGAAGTTTGTTGCTCCTAGGCAAATACAGGTAACTATCTGTAAAGGAGTAGTATCAGGGCTGTCTGACCTTTAAACAGAGGGTGGCAAAGTAACTCTATGATTTTCTGTAGTTCCTCGAAAACCTGCTCTTCTCTCCCCAAAAACACTGTATGTATTTCCTCACACAAGAAGAGATGTCACTTCTGAGCAGACACCACTTGGATGGCTCACAAGTTATCTGAAACATAAAGAGTTAGTGTAGCACAAAAGAGGATATATGTCACTAGGAAAATCTAATTCATGTTGCACATTTCAAATTTGCATAGTTAAGAAAGTGATCAAAGGGACAGAGGTGCAAAATTAACTTTTGGTGTAACACAATTCATTGCATTACACCATCTCCATTTCTGTCTTTGTTGCCATGATAAATACGTCTGATGTGAGAGTGGTTGTTCTGCCAGTGTTATGATACATGAGCAAAACAAACGGTGGTTCACCAGGTAGCATCACGGTCTGCCAGGGAAACAGGGAAATGGGGGTGACCAGTAGCTCCTGTGCCACCCAGAGCTGTCTCATTTCTCGTAAAAAATTGTGAGACCCGGAAGCAGATTCCTTCAGTTCCAGTGTACAACAAACTTCTCAAGGCATGGTTTGCTATTGCATGCAAAGCCTTTTCTGCCTTTTTTTTTCCCTTTAATTTAGCACTGATAGCAGAGCTTTTGGAAATTTTTATAAGAAAAGGATTAGCCTCCTGTGAAACATGGATTATTTCCTCTCTTGTTAATATACACTGCCCTCTTGTGATAAAATATATTTTTTGTGTTCTCTCAGTGTTCTGTTCTTGTTTTCATTTTTTGTAGTTTCCTGCTTTTTAAATCTTTTTTTGGTTTGGGTTCCTCCTCCAGTCCCCAGAGCTTTCTTCAGGGCTTTTCCCCTATGGCAGAAATTATTTATCTTAACATTAGAAGGATAAAAGGAAAACAACACGAAGGTCCATCAAAATATTCTTAGCCAATATCTCACTCTTTCCTACATTTAACATCTTCCCAGATTTTCCCAGATTATTTTACTGAACGTACAAGAATCAGACAGAGATGTAGCCTGCAAATACTGTAGCAAAGAATGTAGACTTGAAAGGATGAAGAAAAGGCATAGCAGTTCATTGCAAAGGCAGTCTTGGAAGAAAGACATCCAGTGTGTGGCAGTGTTCTTAACTGCACAATCACCATCCTAACTACCTGAAGAAATGGCAAGGGAAAGCTATTTACTGCTGCAAACCTGATCTCTAGAAGTAAACAGAGGAAAAATCACTTCCCAAAGCTAAGCAGGCAGGCAAAGCCACTCACTTGAATATGATGGATGAAAGACTGTCAATGCCTGGGAAGAGAGGGAGGAGGCAAACCCCTTCAGAATGAGGAGAAAAGGCGGCATGACACGCCACCCCTGGAGCCGAGGGGATGGCACAGAGGAAAGCCCATAGAGGTATCTTTCAGTTAAGTGCTGGTTGGAAAAAGTTGCCTCCTCCTGTGTTTTGGACAATGTGCATCGAAGATACCCAACTGTAATCCTCTCGTCCTCTGAATGGAAACAACACACAGGGACTGTGAATGATTCCTGCCTGCTTACTGTGTTGTCTTAGATACCTAGGTATAAATGAATTTGTAGAATTATCTACCAGATCAGCGGGAAATTTTCCTAAGCAGCTCCACAGAGGAATGGAAAAAAGTAGTATGCAGTACTGTGATGAAAGACAACACTATGTGCAATGTGCTGAAGAGAGAAGAAGGGAGAGAATTTGAGACTGTAGAGCTGACAGAAAACCTAAACCCTGGCCTTTTCTAACATCTGGTTGATGGATTTCACAACCTTTAAGTATTTCTGGGATTCTCTTAATGCAAAGACTACTTTTATATGAGAACTCTCCCTAGGCTGATTCAAGCCACAAACTCAATTTTCAGTCTCTACTGCAAATCACAAGACAACAGAACTCACCAAAGAAAAACTGATTCTTTACTTTACAATGGCAAAGCAGTGAATATTTTTTCTGACCTTATTTTTATATGAACAAGTCACATTAACCAAAACATCTAAGAACACAGGTCCCAAGGAGAGCATCACACCCAGGAAAATAATAGTGAAACTGTAACAGTAATTATCTGAGGGGAGTATCAGGCTATCACAAATGGCGATCCAGCCGGCTGCTATTAAGAATAAGCAAAGAATCCCATGAAAATCTCCATGTATCCGTGCTTGGAGACTGTGCTTGGCTGCGTAGTTTAACCCAGCTTCTCCAAAGGCAGGTGAATGTTACTGTCCAGCTCATGCCCTTAGATGCGGAAGGGCTGAAAATACATTGGCAGTGCCAAGGAGTATGGAAAGGAGCAGCGACCTTAAGCATTTCAGTGCTGTCTACTCCTGATGCGTTCCACAATCAGCCTGCTGGGCTACAGGCTGGGAAGGGGAGAGTGAAATTCTGGGAAAATGGCTGTGCACAGCACTGCACTTCGACCTCAGGAGCACCTGGAGTTAGCAGACCACACTCAGTATTTTTCTCAACAGGTTTTCTTACACTGAAGCATTTCTCCTGCCTCTTTTCTGTGTTTCTGGGACAAGATCCTCTCAAGGTATTTGCAGGAGTCACTATTTGGAAACTCCTTATCACAAATGCTGAGAAAAACGGAGGAGATTTACACAGCAAGGACTTGAGCATACCATACCCCATAGTCTGCATATTTCCATCCCTCCTACCAGCTGTTACCTTAGGGCTGGTTCAGGATCAGAGCACTGTAACTGTGCTGAGAAATGTGCTTAAGATGAGCCTGGGAGATCTGCTACGTGCTTGGCCCCTTGAAGGTCTGATTTTCTGGGACTTATGTCCTCGTTAATGTGAACACAGATCTAGGTTAATGACATAAGGTGGGAAGAACTAAAGAACTAAGAGAAAGAGGCAGCCAACACCCCTCGAGCTATAAAGACCTAGCAGTGAGTAAATGACAAATGCTGTGGAGTTTCACTCCAATAAAACGTTCAAGAAATACTTGAACTCTATGTGAACTTCGTACTTTTGAATCTGTAGATCTGCCCCAGAATGGTCACGAGAACAATCTTGCTCCAGAAATTCCTGTTACTTCCTGCTTTCATCTGTGCAGATAGACTTTCTGTGGTATTTTGGCACAACAGCAGCTTACTGTGAAATGAATGACTCCTGCTTTTGCTCCAAATCCCCAGCAAAACTGAACTGAAGTAAGACGAAAATACCTATATGTGTTTTCCTCCCTAGTTTTCAAGGCACGTTGCAAAATAAAACACTCAAACTGGTGAAAGCTCAAAATCTCATTTCTATGAGGTTCTCAAAGTGGGAGAAAAACAAAACGTAAACATGAATTTCTCATTCAGAAAGGCGCATGTGTGGGCAGCTGGCCACCAGAAACATCAGTGAATGGAGCAGCAGAAGCAACCTCCCCTTTCCCAGTTTGCTCAGCTTTTCGACTGCTACTGGCCTTGTTGTCACCTCCCAAACTCATTGCAAGAGGGGCAGATTTGGCTGGCAGTCAAATCTCTGTGTTGGGGACCTGAGTAGGGGGGTTGACTTTCCCACAGACCCTGGGGTTTTCCACATTCCCCCACCCTGCCCACACAGAGCAAGCTGCTTCCTGTCCCCAAAGCCTGGGGATGACATGCTGTCATGGGGAAGAGAGCTTGGGAGAGGTCAGCCATGCCACCTCAGAAACGGCCCCTGGGTGTGCAGTGGAGCAGACGGTGTTTCTATTTTAATTTCTCTGACAGCTTATAAAACAAAGCTGCATATTTGGGCAGAAATAAATTCAAGAGAAAATCCCCAACTAGCCCCATCAGAGGCTGCTTGTGATGTAAATGCAGCCTGGAAACACAGAAGTAGGCCCAGGGATTTCCCTGAACACACCTGTTTGCAATACTCCTGGTAGCTTTTTTCAGTGCCAACATTAGCACTGCCTTGGTATCCCTACAATCAGCAGAGAGTCTGCGACTGATGAAATGGGAAAATACCATTTCCTTCTCTAGAGTGTGCTAGGAAACACTAATTTCTTCCCCATGAATTTTTGATGGCTTTGTAGGAAAGCATATCTCTTAAGAGCTCAGCTGAGTTCATTATCCTGAGCAGACCTGCAGTGAGACAGGGCTGCCTAGTGCCAAGCACAGACCTGCCCTAATTACCCTGGCAGATGTCACCTCACAAGAGGAGCTGGGCAGTGATTATGGCCCTGCAAAGGGCACAGGTGCTTTTGTGGGTCAGTTAGATTCACAAAGCACAGTTAAATAAGTGGGGCAGCAGGGCTGAGTAAATGAGACTCTCGTGACAAAATCACCCAGTCATTTGGCAGCTCAGTGAATAAAAAGAGTGAAAAGTCCTCTTTCAAAAGCACAGAAAGAACATCCTGGCTTTAATTCAAGTTTAGGTTCTAGTTTCCAGAAACACTCTAGCTAATATATTTGGAGAGACATCTGGGAGTTGGGGGAGCTGGTGACTCTTCACTGCTCTTTGCTGCTTTTGCTGGCGGGGCACAAGCCCGGCAACCCCGGGCACCTACTTGTGTGCATTGGTGCGAGCCTTGGTGCTCAGAAAGGGCAGATCACGTTTATTCTGACATCTGAACTACTTGGTCCTCTCTTAAATCTCACCCTCACTGAGCCATGACACAAGCTTGAGGCTGGGTATGGCCATGACCATGGGGTGGGGCGGATGGATGGCCTCCAGAGGCTGTTCCCACCTATGTCCCAGAGTGCTGAATCTTGCTCCCCCATCAGTGCTGGGTGCTTTTACAGAGCTTTTCCACTCAACATTTCCCTGCTGCTCTTGTGGTCTGAGCTTTCTGTTGCTTTCAGCACAAGGCTACAGATGCACCACACATGGGAGCGTCACACCTGTACAAGTGTCCTCTTTTTCCTCCACTAAGACCATTTTCCCTCCTTGCTTTCTCTACAGCAAATACATCGTGCACTGGTGCTTTGAAGTATAGCAGAGACTGCCATTAGGCGGTAGGTGACATTGCAGCAGTCCATGTCTGAGCATCTGCCATGTGCAGCGTAGATATTGGCTGAACATTAGCCTGCAGGCAGCTTCAGCCAAACGTGCAGGCAGGGGCTGACCCTGATGCAGGACAGGCAGATCAGATGCCAGTGGTGTGTCCAGGGGTCAGCTGTGCCTGTTGGGAATGCCAGTGTCCTGCCAGACTACTATGCCATGCCGTGGGGGAGTGGGTGACAGCTGGCATCCTCGTGCCGTGAAGGGTGACATGGAGGCAGCAGTGTGGCGGTGGTTCCCCTGCTCCACTTGTTGTCCTGTGACTGTTGACTTTCCACACCTCCTCAGCCCACTATTTTCTGCCAGGGTGCACAAAATGTTCAGGTTCGACCCGCACAGGATCCCCGTGCCACCCACTGGCACACGGACAAAGTGCATGTCAGGGGGTGAGTCACTGCATGGAGTTTCTAGCAAAACTTTGTTGTGGTTGGGGGTATGATGAGACTAAGACAGCCCCCGGTGTTTTTCTGATGGAGTCCCCTCCCTGGATTTGCGGGCGGAGGGAAGCACACATTTCCCACCACACCCTCCTCTCTGGCCCCCTCTGCCCTCCCTTGTCACAAGCTCCATGGCGTTCGCATCGGCCTTTCCACCAGCCCCAGGGCATAGAGAGTGAAAAATATTTCTTGAGACAGCTTTTCCTTTGCACATCGCAGTGAGCCCTCTGGAGACATAAGATCTTCTCTGAAGCATTTTTCTTCTCCCATGATGAGATGAGGTGGAGTGACGTGTGGGGTTTCTCACGCCTCTTCCGTCATCTTTCCATTTGTTAACACTGCATGTGTTTCCTGGGCTTGTCGGCATTTTCCTATGAGTAAGCTGTTACCACACACACCCAACATGTTTTCTGCTTGTGCCTAGAGTGGAAAAGAGGCACTGAAGCATTTGGTAACACATGGGTACGGTGGTGGGAAGGTGTGAGATACGGTTTCTAAAAGCTGTGGTGAAAGAACTGGCAGGCACTTCGTACACCCGAAAAAAGAGGATTTAGTGAGAAACCCCTGCTGGCCGCGGCTCAGTCTTACCAGTACTGTACACACTTGATGCTCTATTCCTTTAAACCCGTGTCAAATTAGGAGCCGAGCTTACCCCATCACTACCTATTATCTTTTACTCATTAACCACCTAAAATGTCACATGTTTTTTACGCAGTAAGAAGCCATGAGCAATCTTTCTTAAAAATAGCTGCCCACAGTCAGTCTAGGAGCATGTGTTTGAGGACACTGTACAGCTTTTAGTGCCCGCTTTCTCATGGTCATGCTTTCCACTGTCATGACCTCTTTGCTGCTTGTTCTGCTAGAAATCTATGGACTTCAATATGCATAAAACTAGCGCCTATAATAAAAAGTGAAACGAGCAGAGCTGTTTTATTGTCAACTATATTTATACATTTTATTGAAACCCGCAGGATTAAGAATTCTCCCCTAATACATTAGGGGTAGAAAAAAATAATGATATGCCTTTCAAACACAAAACAGTGACAATTTATGAGCACCCATGCATTTATTTCAAATAAGCAAAAAAAACTTCAAACAAAACCCAACAGCGAGAATAAACCGGTTAAATGAGTAGATAACAATTTTTTCCACCAACAGGTGCCCTTACCAGGCAGTCATGATGACCCAAAGGTAGCTCAGTTGTTGTCAAGAGTTGCCATCATATGTGCAATCAGCAAGAATTTCAGTGAAAAACCCTATTCAAGACCAGATTTGGCTAACATCAGGCACTGTCAGAGGTACACAGATTACCTGCTAAGCAAAAAACTGGCAGGGTCCAGCAGGAGCTGATGAACCTGGCTTTTGCACCCTTATGCATCAGGGCAGATTCCGTCCTAAGCGCTGAAGTGAAGAACTTCCACGCTCTGTAAGTGTCAGGGTGTCTCATGGTTCAGTTCTGGATAAAGACACCAATAACCATTAATCAGGATAGAAACGGGTTTCCATTCACTTTTAAAAGAGGCAGTGTAACAACAAAAATTATTTTGGGGAAAGTAGTACAGTCTCCTGCTGAGACTACATATGAAACTCATCAAAGACTGCACTGTTACACCTTCATTCACACACTGCTACAGGCTTGTTGCCCCTCAAGGCTGTGGGAGAAAAAAGGAAAAAATCAGAACAGAAAGTCTTAGAGGCACAATATAATAATTTATATTCTATTTAAACTTGAATTCTGGCCAGAAAGAAGCCATCAAAGTAGGCTTCTGTAGTGGTTTTGCAAACAATAACTATACCAACCACTTCTCAGATCATGAATAAATCGTGGCGAATAAATCGTGGCAAATAAATCAGGTAGGTGTGTGATGAATCCTTGAGCAAACAAGATTATCTTCAATGGCTAAATTTAGGTTAAGAGAGCACAAGCAAGATTTGTCTTTAGTCTCCTTAAACTTTATTAGGTTACCTCTATATATCTTGACAACTTTCTCTGTCCAGATACACTCAATGCAAGAATGTGTAATGGAAGAAAAGACAGGTGAGGTCAGCTTAAGGCTCCACCTGGAGAGCACCTTGCTTGTGGAAGTGGCCATCAGCAAAAGCAGAGTACAAAAATAGGGAAAGGACAGAAAAATCGCATTTAGCTGCCAGCAGTCAGGGATGTGGGACCTCTCCAAGCCAGAGATGCACCCTGGCAATCACGTATGGAATCAAAGCTCTGTGAAATTGTCTAACCCCAGAGTGGTGTCTTTACACTCATGGCTCCTGCAGAATCCAGTGGCAGGGATAAAATCCCTATCCCTTGTTTTGCACTCCTCATATCCACAGGCTTCTGTTGTGGCTGTTGCTTTTCCAGACTGAGGAAGCACTGTGGCTTTAGCTCTCCATCAGTGGAAACCACTATTTTATCTTTGTAGAGGTTGCTTCCAGTCATCCTTCTTTTTTCTTTTTGGTGTGAGAGGACATAACCAGAGCTGCACAAAGATTTTGAGGTACATGCACGCCATGGACTTATTCACAAGTTAAATGATGAGCCTCATTTTGTGCTCTACATTTTCTTAACAGGTCCTATCTTTCAATTTGCCTTTTAACAGCTTCTGAGTGTTGACAGATATTTTCAGAGAACTTTCCACAGTCATGACAAAGCCGCTTTCCTGAGCAGTAGCAATGAAGGCCTGTCATTTCATACATCTTTTTTTGTCCTAAGCATGTTGTTCAGTGCTTATCAGCCTTTTTTAAAATTGCCTATCAGCTTTTTCACTTATTGCCCTGTCACTCAACACCATGAAGCAGTTTTGCAGGTCTCCAAAGTCAGCTTCGGGTTTAAGTATCTTGAATAATTTAGTGTCATCTGTAATTTTTGTCACCTACTCTCCCCCCACCCCCCCCCTCCAGATCACTTCACCTTTCAGAAACAATGTAGCAAATATCTGTAGGGTCTCGCAGATAGGGTCATTTCCCAATGGTCTTTCCATTAGGAAAAATAACCACTCTACCTCCTGTCCCCAGTTTCTGAAATTCTGGGAGACCAATGTTTTAGCACTGGGTATGGGTTTTGAGGGCAGTGTCTGGGTTGCCTTTATCGTATGGTGTGACCCATCTCAGAGTGGGTTCTGCAGGCATGGTGAAATAGCTCACTTTGATTTTTCAGGCAGCTCAAAAAGCCCCATGGTTCTGTTTGAATTGGGGACGGTGAATATGACTGCGACACATGCCTTTAAAAAGCCAGACTGCCTGCTGCACAGCTCTCCCATGGCTAGGAGAAGCTCCATCACGGATACGCATGCACTCATGTGCACGTGCTGGTACAAGCAGGGTCCACAGTCATTGATTTGATTTCATACAGAGATCTTGAGCACTGGAAAAATACCTTATCTGAAGTGTCAGGCTGAGTGTTTAAGCAGCAGATTTGCCTGAGTCAGCACAGCAGGCTTGAGTCTTTCATGCACAGCTAAGCAGTTTTCTCTGGTTGCAGATCAATTCTGATCACCTTCAACAGGAACTGGTGATTTCTAGCATTTATTCTTAGGGCCATGGAGAAGTTTTAGGCTTTTTTCTTTTTTTCTTCTGTTTGATTCAGTGTTTGTTTCTCAGGAAGATGCCGATAAAAATGAGGACTTGCATTTTGAGTTAGTAGCACTTCTGTTTGCCTTTCATTTTGTAAGAAAACAGACTTTCTTTGCAAAACATGGGGAAAACCTGTATAAAAAAACAGGAAGTGCCTTCAGACCGCTCACTAAAGCACCACCAGCCAGCGAGGTACCAAGGATCAGACCTTTTCTATCCATTCGAGGCATTTCCTAACACTGTATGTCCAATCTGGTTTTGGAAATCAGCTGAATCATAAGAGTACCTTTCACAAAGTTGTTATTCAGAGTCAGAGGAGGCCTTAAGGCTGCCTTGGGTGCCCCTCTGCTGGCTGCTTTGCAAAGGCAAAAGGGGTTGTGTCCTGCCCTGACGGGTCTGCAGGAGAGGAGACCCATGAGAGGTGCAGGTACAAGGTGGCAGAAGGTCACCACAGAGCTCCAAGAGTGGCCTCAATATTCAAATGGTTCTTCAAATGTGGCATAAAGCAAAGCTGGCCTCAGGGACTGCAGCATGTACAATGCTGGAGGCCAGCTGTGGATTTAGTGCCCTGTTAGCACACTGGGGCAGAGCACAGCACATCCTGGTGGGGTGTATCCTGCCGGTGGTCCACAGGTGACTGCAAGGTCTCCATGCAGGCAGGGAGCTGAGGACACAAGCACGTGTTGCTAACTGGAGACTGTGAGAGCTTTATGGACACACTTAGTCTGGGCTGGATGGGAAGTAGCCCTCCCATGACATCTTGGAAATAACACAGCGTGCTGTTTTGCATGGGGCTGGAAGATGGTTAGTGCTGGGTGGCAGCTCCTGGGTTCACTGCAGTTTATCACCTTGCTTGGTGTGTGCACAGATGCCTTCTCTGTAATGATGCCCTTTGGGCCTCATTTGGTGAGGTGCTTTCACCTCCTCTGACTTCAGTGCCGAATACCTCTGGAAAAACAAATCATGCATAATACTTTGGCTGTCTTATAGCTGATGTAAAACATGCTTTTACTTCATCACGTGGAAAACTTCACTCCTGTTCCCCTTCTTTCCTCACTGACTTGCTCTGACCACCATATCCTGAGAGAAGAGCTTGTGTACCTCTGGGAGTACACAGACAGCTCCTGCTACACACAGCTCCACGGGGACTAGAGAGCATCTCACAGAGCACAGGTCTGCTACAATGCTTATACTTCCATTAGGAGAAAAAAAAACTACTGTTGCTGGAGACCCCCTTCAGCTTTTGTTTCATGCTTTTATTTTGATAAAGGAGTTGGAAATAATATGTGCAGCCACTGGCAGATGAGTTAAAGCATGAGCTGAAACATTAGCTGAGATTTGGTTCCACCGATAGGCAACTGAAAATAAGCATCCTGACAGATGGTGCCAATTGATTTAACTGCAGCTGTGATGCTTAACAGGGTAGAAAATGCAAGTAAAAATCTAATGGGAGGCCTGCCCTAGTTAAATCAGCCTCTTGTCTAACTTACCAGTAGAAATCACTGTTAATAAATTCCAGTTAAACCAACAGTAGAAAGAATTATCTGTTTTGTTAAGCTTTCCAAGCAAAGCTAGTAAAGATGTGGGCCTTAAAAAATTTAAGTGTATATATATATATACATATATATAAAAAAAGATGTGCACACACATATGTATACACCTAGAATATGTATACTGATATGTAATATATATCAGTATATTATAGTTATATATTTAATATTCATGTAGCATGTACCATGCATATCTTACACAACATACATATACTGCCATTATTGTATTATCAATACGCATTGATGTATAGAGATAGATTTGATTTATAGTGATTTAAGTGTACATAAAGGTCTACCCCAAAATGCAAGAGAAAGCAACATTGCTATTACAAACCATATGGATGAAAAGAACAGGAAGGATGGTGGAGGAAAGGAGAAAAGGTGGGAAGAGGCAAGAGAGAGCCAAGGTGAAAGCCTGGCAGAGATCCTTGCTGCTTCTCTTCAGCCTCTGAAAATGATATCACAAGCTGTTTTCCTCTCTATGCTTCTCTGCTGAAGTCCTCTTTCTGTTGACGCATGAGTTCAGATCTTTCTAGCCAGATTTAAGGTCCCTGTTGGAGTTCCCAAGGCTTATGTGATGCAGCAGCCACTCTGATCTGCCCTTCCAAGCCTCTCCAAGCTGCCCCTCTGTCCCCCTCACAACTGCCTGTGCTTTGGTATATCCTCAAAAGTCGTAGATGGATCATGGTCTGGAGGTGCTGTGAAAGCGAGTTAGTTCAGTGTGATGCCACAAAGGGGCTGGGTTTTCATCCCCTTGTGCCACAGTGCCACAGCGTCAATGCTGGGCCTCCACTGCCTTTCTGGGTACAAGCCCAGAGAGGACAGAGCCATTGGCTCTTCAGCAGCCACTATGTCTCCATCGTGTAGTCCAAGGCGAAAAGACCTCCCAAAGCACAGGACTCCATCACGTTGTTTTGCATCGGGATGCGTGTAGCCTTGATGATCCCATTACAGACCATCTTATGGCAGTTTCGTGTAGGTTAGCAAGGTCACACGTAGAGTCATTTGAAAGCCTGATTCGTTTACCCACAATTCATTCAAGAATGTTCTTCTCTGGAAGGTTATATCTTTGCAGCTTCCTAAAATCAGCCCAACTTGGCCAGCCACTAATTTACTTTGAATACCAAACTCCCAGGTTAGAGGAATTAAGAATATTTTTCCTTTCAGGCAGCTCTGCCCTTCTACATACACAGCTATTTTTCTCTTTGAGTCTGTGATCATGCAAGAAAGATTTCTGATTTCCTGTGAAAATCATATGAATTAACTGGGGGGAAATATCTACCTTTTTGTTGTGTCACTGGCTTTACTATTTACACACCACTGTTGCCAACTAGCAGGATTCATAAAAGGACAGAGCACAGAGAAGAAAACCCACATGGTTGCTCTGGCTTATGGCATTTCCATAGGAGCACTGCAAGAGATGATCTGAAAAGCAAACAGTGAGAGCAGAGCCTGGCTCACATGTGTGTCTGCATGGGGCACACTGGTCTCCTGTAAACAGCAATCCAGTGCCTCTGCTTTGGGTCTTCAGGGGAAAAGCTCCCCAGCCACTCATAATGTCAGGAAGCTGCAATGAAAGTCTAGGGAAAAAATAATTGTTGTTATTAATTGACTGATTTCCATGGCACTCGAAGGGAATCTAATCATTGTGTGTCCAGCAGCGCTCATCCCAAGCAGGTGTATTTCAGAGGATAATCCATCACCTGCAGCATACCACAGTTTGCTTTAATCTACACCCAATGCTGCTATCACTTAAAATAGGAACCTATTTAAAAAGAATAAAAGATAGCAATTTCCCTCTGCCTCACCATGCAGCGTGCTTTTGCCCTTAGAAAAACATCACCTGCTGCACAGTCACTTCCCCCTGTGGTGAGAGAACATGGGGTCCTGATGAGGTGTCATGATCTAAGGGTTAGTGTAGGGAGGATGATCACAGGGTCACAGGATTTCACAGTACTCAAGGACATGGAAGCCTTTTCCTTTCAGTCTTTCTATTTAGTTATAAATGACCACAAATACCACAAAAATCCCACCAGCAAATACGCCTATGATTAATAAAGCAAATATGAATGAATATATATATATATCTCAAGCTATTACGTATTACTAGCAACAATCAATTACAGTCTCAATCAATAGTATGGTATCAATCAATGATGGCACCAATTAGTACTGTAGTACAATCAATAGCAAGCACAACCAAGTAGTTGTGTATTCTTAGCCATTACCACAAGTTGTCACTAGCAAAACAATGAGTATATATAACATCAATAAGAAAGCAAATTAGATTTCAGAAGGAGATCTCGAAAGGGGAGGGACAAACCAATCTGAGGTGGGGACTACACACCCACCCATCCCCAAAAGAGGGGATGACAGAACTGAAAGAATAACAGAGATACCAGCTTCCTGGGGTCAGCCAGGGGTCAGCAAGACATCTGTGGTGACAGTCCAAGATCCTGTAGAAAGTTTATGTGAGATTCAACCAGAGAGCTCTGAGTCAGATAGGAGCTCAGTGTTGGATAAAATAAACAAACTTGTTTTATAATATACGGACATAAGAGGGCGTAGGACATCCTACTTCAAGCAGTCAATAGATGCTGTTAATGTCTGGTTTCACCTGTAACAGCCAATACATTATGATGTTTTCTGTTCTTTCAGAGCAGTTTTATTTTCCTGGACTGTTTTCCACTGTTTTTTCCCCGACTGTTTTTCTCAGATGATAAGTTGCTCTTACAGTCCCTCATTTTTTCTGCTTATTTACAGTATTTCAGGATGTCCTCAGTTTCTAGGTACCCTGGCTGCACTTTTCAAGGATGATTCTAGTTTGCAAGCCCCATCCTCGAGGGGATACCATTCATCAGCAATCCCAGGCTAGCTGTCCTTTCTCTGTCAGTACTTTTCAGATGATTTCTTCCCTTCAGTAATTTTCCCGTTCTAACCAGACTACCTTTATGACATTACAGGGCTGGGCTGGGAGAAGAGTGGAATGCCTGCTAGGCTGTGAGGTAGCTGCCAAGCAAGCTGGATGTGGGACAAGAAATACCCTGAGCCATTTCACACCAGCAGCACTACTAGTGAAACGTGGTGGCCAGCATGGCTCTCCCTGAGAGAGATACTCTCTCTCCTACCCAGCTCCTCTTTAGTGGGGCCTAATACTCTTTTTCTTGTTTTCCAAGCCCCTGTGTTTCACAAAGGTCCTGCCCTCCCTTCAAATCTGGATAAAATTGACCATGAGTGCTAAAATTACTGTGAGACCAAAAAAGAGAAACTGACCAATTGGATAGATGTAAGCTTTGTTTCCCTAGGAAAGTGAACTTAGGAATAGAGCAGGAGCTATGCCTGACATGCTTAATGGTGGAAAACAGTCTTTAATTTTAAAATTACAATGATGACAAAAATACAGCACTCTGTAATTGAGGCTTCCCTGAATTTCAACAGACCACATCAACATTTTTTTCTGTGTCTTCTTCTCATGACTTAAATTATTCCTGGTGGAATGTTGTGAGTTCTGCATGCTGCAAGAAGCAAAAAGAGAGAAGAACTGGGCTCTGGGCAAAGACCTCCATCCTTCATTCCTGGGCTCATTGAAGACTGTTATTTATCCTCTGTGTCTGCTCTGTGCTTCTCTGAGCTCAAAATTGTCACCAGATGTGATGCCCAGTGCAAATAAACCACATTTCTCCATAAGAGATTGGTGTAGGGACCAGGAAATGCTCTGTGCCCACTGCCTGAATGGGGAGCATGGGAATGTGTTGCTTTCTCCGCTTACCAGCAAATGCCTCCAGGCTTTGTGTGAGAAGATCATCATCGACTTTGATACAATCATAATTTGATACAGATTAGGAGGAAAATAGCTCCTTTCAAAACAAGGGGACATCAGGAATGAAGATTCAGGGAGAGACATCCTAGGCAAAATGCACCCAAATGACCCGTAGGCAATGCAAGTCGTACACATCTCTGATCTGAGGAGCTGAAGATTAGCCTACAGAGATGGTCAATTTATGTTTAGTCAATAAATAATTGCAGTTATAATCTTTTGTTATTAATTCCATAAACAAAGTCTTCTCCGTCTGCAGACTGACACGCTGGCACATCTTAAGCAACCATGGTGGTGTTTATCTCAAACAGCCAGAGGGATCGAGCTGGGTTTTCTTGTCATTGTATTTATCCCAAACCATTTCACACCTTCTCAAACTTGTCTGCCCAGAGCTGCTGAGGCTAAGCAAGAGGCCAGCACTCACACAGGGCAGACTGCAGAAGCACACGCTGGCCCAGGTTTAGGTAAAATCTATGGTGAATGCAAACATCTGCAAATTGCCTATGGGCTAGGCAGTCTGAATGATGGGGACAAACCCACATTTTGCATGTGAACAGGATGAACTGGACATGGAAGTCCAGAGTCTGAACACCTCAGGCACTCAGGCTGTTCTTCTCACGGTCACCCCAGGGCTGCAGGGCAGGGAGCCATGAAGTCAGAGTCTGCATAATATGCAGCATTTTAATTTCAAGTAAGGCTGTGTTTAGTGTGCACAGAGGATGCTGTGTTCAGGCAAATTTTGGGGATTGTAGGTGCTGGGGAACAGCTGGAAAACCAGTGATTTACGGTAACTGGACATGGTAGCTCTCATAGGAAAACGTACCTCTCCTCTGAGTATGTGCCAAGGATTTCTGTAAATTAAAAAGCAACACCTGTCTTGCAGACCACCCAGTCTCCTACAATCAGCATTGAAGAAAACTGCATCCCACAGAGGCCATCTCCACGCTGGTACCCACGCAGGTTTTAAGGTGCTGTTTTATGTTTTGTACTGTTCAGGCTTGGGCTGTCAGATGTACAGCCCTTATCAAAATTTTGTGGTGCTCTTGGTAGGACTTTCAAAAGAATGACACACAGAAAACCTTACAAATATTTAGAGGCTGACTTGGAGTGATTTTTATGGGGTTTCCAGTTCCTAAAAATATTTTGTAGGGGTTTGCTACAAATGACTTAGGGGGATTTACTCTGACAACTTCCAGTGAGATTTATTCTTTGCAAAGGGCAGACCAAAAAATTTTCCGCAAAGGCATTATTTTTGAAGATAAACTGGAACTTTATTTAAATGAAATCTTCAAAAAAATACATCTTTTCTTTGAACATTGCTGTTTTTCCTTGAAACAATGATGATAGAAAGCCCCCAAATTTTCAGCAGCTTTTGGTGAGGGAGAGTCGTTACCAGCTGCTAAAAAACAAATAGCTTTTAAACATTTTGAATGGAGCTTTTCATCAAAGGCAATGTTTCCTATATAAAATTCTATTTAAAGTGATGTTCATTTTTCGTCAGACCCGTCTGCAGAAACTCTCTTTCCTATATGTCTCAATCTCTATATTCCCCAGCTGGGAGAGTGTGTTAGAAAACCCCAGACAGCACTTTGCAGAGACCCAGCCTTCACATGGGATTATTCAAGGTGAAGCCTGGCACAGACCTGGCAGTTTGTGGTTTTCGTGTGAGTTAGCAGCCTCACAAAAGGACACCTGCAACTTCGACAATCTGCCTCATCTCCTTGAAGGCGTTTCTGCTAAATGGAGTTATTATCAGGGTTATCCTACCCCTCTGGTCAACTCCAAGCCAAGGACTTCAGCCCTGGTACAGTCAATAGTCAGGCATTTCCACTTGTGCCATCTCTGCTTCAATCACCTAATAAAATTAGGAATAATCAATTCATGTGTATAAAACAACCACAGAAATGAACTTCTGCAAATATATAGAGCACCATTTCCTTTCATTTCTCTATTACAGTTTATTGCAATTTGCATGCATTTTGTCTCAAAAACTAATTTGATATTACTGTGACATGTTGCTCATATTTAACAACAATGCATCCATTGCCATCTAGCTATGTCCGGCTCAGCAGTCTTCCAAATTGCTGCCATAAATTATCGGATGGTAGAATGTATTTTAGAGCTTACAAGGTGAAGATATTTCCCTAGGCATTTGTTGGCATGAGTCATGGTTCTCATGGAAAAGCACAGTATATAGAAAATAATGAAGAAATGAGGATTCAATTAATATTGAATTTTTAAAAATGTCACTGCTAATGTTAATACAAACAGTATCATTAAGGTCTGGTAGGATCAAAAGGAGACCTGCCTCCTGGAAACACTCCCAACCCCAGCACTATTAGGGAGTTCATAATCTATAATAGAATCTATTCATGCTCCTAGATTAGTCTGTCAAAGACAATTAATCAAAATACAATAAGCTTTTCTTCCCAAAATAAAAATGCATACACAGTTGATGTGACAGTTGTATCACTGAAATTTCACAGGAGTTTTCTTCATGTATTTTGATGAAGTTACAGGTCGAGGCCTGGGACATGAGGCCTGGACAGGCAAATTTATGAAGTGTGAAAGGCCACTTGAAGGAAAAAGCTGGAAATCCACTTTTATATGAACTTATTTAAAACCATATACAACCATGCAGTAAAAATACTGAGACTTACAGAGGCTGCACTTATTTATACACTTTTTACTCTTTGGAATGTGTTTGACAAATGCAATAAACATGCAGGGCTGTATTGTGCTGTCATTCAAACACGTGTAATCTCATTGACTTTAATGGCACTGTATCAACATCATTGAGGGCAGAGTTTGCACCGTTCAGGAGTCTCATTTTTGAAGATAATTGGAAGCTTCTCTGAATAGAAGGAAAGGGGGTTTTCCCACTAGAATCTATTTTTGATACAAAAGCATTACTTCATAGTCTGTAGCTGTTTTTGCTCTTGTTTCCTTTCTTAAACAAAGGAAATTTATAGACACTTTTCATAGAAAGTAACCAGAATAGAGTGTATTTTACAGCAAGAAATAATAGAGATAAATATTTCTTTCAGTGCTGACTCAGACACAGTATTATCCCATTGATAGTTAACTTACACAAATTTGATAAAGAGAATTTTACTTCACCCTCTCTTAAAAGATCAAATGAATATGAATCACCTATTTGATCTCATTTACTCCTGATCATGCTTGATTCATTTAACTGGAAAAGACCCCAAAGGCAGGAGTCAGGCTGTGGGATGGTGCAGCACGGCTGTGCTTTCCTCCCTGGCACTGAGTTTGCAGTTCCATCCTCCTCAGGGTCCCTGGCATGGTGGCAGTGCCTGACACGTGGCTTGGAGGCAAGTGCTGCTTCACATCCCACAGGCAGCTCCATTTCCTGACACCAGCATTGCCTCCTCCACCTTCTGTTGCTGTCCAACCATGATCTTCTGTGGGGTACACCTTGAAAGCCTGAACTTTTTTGATTTTGTAGTGAAAATGGACGTTGAAATGTCAGGAACACCTTTGGACTGAAAATCATAGATCCTGGCTCTCTGTGGCAGAGGAGTTGGACTATGAACACAGACAGGCCATGTGCCAATTTCTACACTGACGCACATGCAAATAGATTATATGACTGGAGCATGCTTTCGCAGATGATTTTACATTTAGTTATAGTCCCAGAAGTTCACATTCATTGTCTGAGGGTTTTGGGTCGTAAAGAGAGGACTATAATAGAGGGTTTGATCCTGCCAAATTTTTAAATGCGCCTTCTCCTTTTCAAAGGTGCTGCCTTTCCACAGGCTTAACATATTTTTGGTGCTAGTTCTTTGATGGCAGGAACTCTTACGGCCTGTGAATACCTGTCACTGCCATGCAAAGCCATTCGCCATGCAGCTAAATCTCCCCTCTGCCTTTTCTTACCCAGCAGGGAAGCATAATGGGAGAGACTTGGAGACAGTGCAAAACTGTAGTCGAGGCATTTGTTTCTTATTATATTCACCCTTCCCAGGAACACAAGTGGCAGCTTGCCACGAATTAGGTCTGCTCAATAATTCAGCCCCCTAGTAGTGAGAAGACAGCAGTCAGAGCTATGATGGATAACAGCCGGATGTCAGTGTTGGGTCTCCCCAGTCTATCATCAGCCATGGTGATCATCAGTCATGATGTTCTACATACCTGCCTACCTCCACTGACAAGCCATAAGGGGCTTGCATTAAACTGATGGTTAATTTCCTGTCGGTAGGTCCTCCATGACCTGGGTTCTGCAGAGATGTGCCATTCTTCTTATGCAAGAGCTGACCAAAGGCAATATAGGAGTGTTGGGTCACACTTTACCAGTTGCAGAAGACGCAACTTCCTTGCAAACGTAAACTGAGAAATTTGGCTAAAACTTAAGAAAGCTCTGGTGTTTTGATAATAGATAAAGCTGTTGTATTTTCTGAAAATATCACTGTCTTTGTAAGAGTCAGACTTGTTCTCCAGTGGTCTTCAAAATCCATATCACCCCAGTCACAGCACTTCCTAAGACAGGATTCCCAGTCTGGAAAAAGAGATTTTTCAGATCATGAATCTACAAGTAACTGGCTTAAGTATTACAGAAATTTTTGGTGTCTTAAACCTCCTGCTTTTGTTGTGCATGCTTTCTCATTTTATTTCTTTAGGAAGAGAGAATACAACCTACAAGGCTAATGAGGGAAGACGCACAATCAAATGTATCCCCAAACTCTTTTGTAGTGAGCATGGTGATGGTGGCATGGCTTTTCATGGGTGGTGGGATGGCTTTCAGTGCTAAGAGTGCCAGGCTCTGGTGACTGAATGTTCAATACCCAGCTCCCATGAGTGGTGCTTTCTTCCTAGGATCAGGAAGATCCCCTTGAGTTTGCTTGCGAACAACTTGTGCACTATAATGGATACTTTCCGACTCCAAGTCTGGTATATCTCATACCTGAAGAGATTACTTTGGATTATCTGCCCAAAACCACCACTGGGTAACTACTTGACAAAGGTCAGTTTTGGACATTTCCAAAAACAAAGGATGACAATGTTTAGCCACTCTGAGTCACACAGGTCTGTTTCAACCTATCTGGATGTTCTCTCTGGTAATTTCTTCAGTGCATGCTTTTATTTTAATCTCTCATAAGCTTAAAGCTTTCTGGAATGGGAGTTGAACAGGTGTCCCAAAAACACCGATACATTTGGCTGTTAGTTGGACTAGCTGGAAATAAGAATTCTAGCTTTCAAAACATTTTGAGATGTTAACAGTTTTTTTAGTTACACTGATGATCAAAACGCTGTTGAAACTTTCAGAAAAAAAGTCAGGGAGAAGAGAGAAAGTGTTTGTTAAGGCAGTGATGTATTTACTCACCTGGTGAGGGGAATCAAACTGAGGTGATGCTCAGTCTTGTGCATTAAGATTATCAGTCTGTTTGTCTCTTTCTCCATTTAATCAGAAATATAACTCTGAACCCCAAGATGTTACTAACAAAAGTTTCAACTACTGTTATATTTCCTTGAATTGTTTTTGGTTTCAATGATACAGC
>VYZQ01058383.1:64529-82455 GCA_013400655.1 Mystacornis crossleyi | reverse complement strand
TATACATGTCCAGAAAATCATATTCTGTGACAAGAGAATGAAATACAATTTGGACATTTTGGGAGGTCCCTCCCCATTTCTCATTTAACTGAGCACCAAGGACATCACAGGCAAGGCCTGCTCCAAAACCCAGTAAACACTCTGTTCCTTTGCACTTCCCACCCCAAATGAACTGACATTCTCCACAGCCTTTCTCTGTTGCACTCTGAGACATTTTCCTGTCAATAGGCTTTCTACTGGTATAACAGTGGCCTTGTTTTTTCTTCACCGACTTTTGGGAACCACCTTTTCATTACTGTTAGTATCTCTGGGTGACCTTCAGCTATAGATGAAACACAGGCCAATTGTACACTAAACTTGGAGAGCATCTGGCTTTAATCATGGATGAAAAAATGTTTAGGCAGATGCATTCCAAGTTTAATGCACAACATTCTGTCATGCAAAATCAAAGTGTTTTGAAAATATGTTAGAGAATACCATGTTGCAAAACTCCACTGTTCACTGTACTCATAACTTCTTTTTATGGGAAGACAGGGAGAAAAGAGAAGAGAAAGCCAGAAGACAGAGAGGAAGAGAAGTCCCCCTTAGGTCATCCTAACAGAGAAGAATCACCCTCTGCTCATGGAAAACTAAACACTTCTCTTAGAATACAAAATACTCACATGGCTCAGTCCAGCTCCACCCCTTGCTTCCTTCACTTCCCTTTTCTTCTTCTTCCGCTGTGTTTTGCTTTCGAGCCCAGAAAGGCAGAAACGAATGCCTGCTTTGCCTTTTGGCAAATCCTGAAAGCATCAGAGATTTTGTAAGAGGAGTCCTGGGACAGCAAATTTTGGTTTTTTTAGGAAAACTGATTACCTCCAGGAGTGTGTGCTGACAGTGTACAAGCAGAGCTGTCTCTCTGGATAAGGTGCACACCTCAGCTCATTGCAAAAATCTGGGCATGCTCTCCCCACTCCTCCCTGAGGGGAATATTTCCCTGGGCTTCTAGAAAGCATTTGAACGGCAAGATTTCTGCTTCTGCATCACCCAAGATACCAGCGTATCACTGTCGCCAAACCCTCTTATCAGCAAACTTAAATAAATATGTCCCATCTGCCCAAGATGCTGTGAAGGCTGTGTCAGCTCTGGACTCCACACCTCTTTTAAGGCCTGGGGATTTGAGAAGGTCAGCAGCAGTAGGGTGCAAACAGCCAGGGTTTGCTGCTTAGGACAGCAATACCCCCTGGATGGTGAACTCCCAGAACCAGCCAACTCCCCCCAGCCCATCTCATGCATCCTGCAAGTGTGTCCCCCACCTCCAGCTATCTCAGACAGATCAGGGAGTGACCATGCCAACCACTTCCTCCCATCATGAGAAAGCCCCCACAACCAAAGGAGCCTTGCTCCAGGGCTGGACTGGAGACCCCAGCCTAGATGAGACTGACTCCAGTGGAGCAAGTCTCCCTTTGCTATCAACACCACTCTCCTCACCTTCTTCTCATCCTTCGTCTGATGCTCCTCATCTCCAGTCCAGTTTCCCCACTCTTCCGTGGGAGCCTTCCAATCAGAGTCCAGATCAATCACTGAAGGGTCACCTATTAGGGCAAGCATACAAATGAGTTATGTTCAAATCCCAGCCTCACATGAGTAGCACAAATGCTGCAAAAATACCTTCCTGCATGTCATCTTCCTGCTTGCCCGTGTGATGTCTGGATGTGCATGTATGCACATCTTAAATGCATTAAAATATTTACAAATTTATTTTTTAAATGTATTAAGACCAGTACATTGACTGTCAATTCACGATTAGTGACTGCACT
Organism: Mystacornis crossleyi; assembly: GCA_013400655.1. Classification (NCBI taxonomy): domain Eukaryota; kingdom Metazoa; phylum Chordata; class Aves; order Passeriformes; family Timaliidae; genus Mystacornis; species Mystacornis crossleyi. The sequence goes on along the minus strand of VYZQ01058383.1, from coordinate 80,656 downwards.
CTTCAGGACAGGAGAAAAATTAAAGAAGGGCAGAAAACACATACAGAAAGAAAAGCCCTTCCAGCCTGCACTTCAAGAAAACAAGCTTTACAAAACTAATGAGTGGCTCGTCAAACATTTCCTTTTAATTTTATGAAGAAGGATTGAGGCATATCCAGAAACACTGGCAGACACAGCAGGCCCTTCCATTCACTGCTACACACCATCCTCTGGGCGATTATTTGTAAGGAAGAGTAATATTAACAAAGGATTTGTGCATTCATTATTGCTCTCATTGGTGTTTTCTTTCTTACAAAAAATAGAACCAAGTACATTCTCAACTTCATCATCCTTTTCTATTTTCTTTTCTTGAATGTAAGCCAGAAAAGCACCATCCCAGCACTGATTTCCAAACCTCCCTAAGAGGCAACTCTAAATAGGCATGAAATAGGTAACACCTACCCAGCATCAATTCTGATCATTTCATGGGAGCTGGGCAAAAAACTTTTCAAAATCTTTTAGTTTTCTCTATTTTTCAGCATCTGGTACCTTTGAAAATCTGGCTGCAAGCCCTCAGCTGCCTCTCCTCAAAGCACTCTGGCAAGAAGGCAAAACAGACCAGTTTCATTCCTTCACCCAAACTGAATGAGGTGCAAAAAAGCAGATAAATCAGCATAAGTTGTTGAAAGGACTACTTGATTATTTTTTAACAATTTGAATGTAACAATCTTAAGTCTTATCCTAGCAGGAAGAAAGACTTAAAAAACATAACATATAATAATAACTCTTAGCTGATTACTTCTCTTAAAAAAAAAAACAAGCCGGATAGAAAAACTTCTACTTGAAGCAGGGCCAAAACCAAAAGCATGCTGGGAATGATAAAAGAAAACTCTTTCCAAAAAGTTGCTCTGACCAGTTTACTGCCAAATGTTATAAACATTATAAACATTGTTCAAGTTTCTCAGTTTAAAATCCATACCCTCTATATAGACAATATGTCTTTCCTTCTTCAAAAGGGAAAGGAACAACAAATTTTGAATGCATTCCACAATAAAATTCCAGTCCAAAACAGAATTCAGTCTCCTAAGATGCAAGGCAGCAGCTCTGCTGATGGATGCTCTTGTGAATGTGCAAGCAAAACAGACCATAGCTTAACACATGGAAAGCCACAACTGTTGTTTTCACCTTTTAACTTCTGATAGCTCAAAAAGTGCATTTATCTATATACTTCTAAACATGAAAATAGTTTTGATGGCAAACTGCTTGCAATGGGCTTACATTAATGCTTCACCCTTGTCACATGTGGGCATGAAACAGCCAGACAGCAGTGACTATGCTTCATCTCAGAATTACTCTTCCCAAAGCGTTGTGTCCCAGGGGTGTTTAAAATCAACTCAGACTAAAATCAGGGGCAGTATAAGATTCTTTACAATTTGATGGATTTGATGGGGAAATCGGATTAAATGTACTTATCCCAAAGCTCTGTCTTGAAATCTCTCCTCTTGTGTAGCTTATTTCCCTTCTACAGTGACATCTCCCACAGTGTCTTAAAACTTTGAATGCTCTCTAGTATTTTTAAATCAGCAACAGATTCTCCTTGGGTCATCAATCCTCTCACAGGCTAAAACTGATCAGAAGTTTCTGTGAACATAAACATTAAAAGGAATGTACCATGCAGCAGCACATCCCCCTGCTCCCCATATGGGTTTAGCCCTGACAGAGGTGATATCTCTCTCAGCGCCAGTACAGACCAACATCTTGGCAATTCCTGCTGTTCATTTTTACAGAAACAATGCTGTTGGATGCCATTTTCCAACTAAGTTCTTGCTTACAAGCCACCTCAGTCCTCCAGCAAACTCCACCCAGACAAAGCTGTACTTTTCTGTTGCCAGCTAACATGTGCAGTGTGCATTTCAAGGCCAAGGTGGTTTCCATGTACCCCATGCAATTAAAACACTTTCAGATCCTGAAAGGCACAATGTTGAAGGTGTCTTCAGAAATCAGGGAGGCTGCCAGCACCTCTGCAGGCAGGAAGTCCTTCCCAGCACCAACTACTTGAATGCCCCTGGTCTCCAATCTCTCTCCTGTGTAATGAGGAGGAGCAGACGGAGCAGATGTCTGCACCCTGGGGGGTGTTGGGGAGAAGACAAACAGGGCCCCACAGCAGCAGGATCTGGTCAAAGGGGACAGTCAGAAAGTTCTCTGGGCCTGCTGATAGATAGGGTGGAGTACAGTACTCTACAGGCTGAACCTAATTATCTGGCCTGGAAAACGAAACTGGAAAGTACTGCAGCAAAACTCAGTCTGTGTCACTGAGAAGGGGATTGAAATTTTTCTAATCCAGAGTTGTGCATTTGGATTCTAATCTACCGGTATCTTTCTTGGCATGTTGTCCCTCAGTATGGGCAGCAGAAACCTAAGGCAGGTTCATCCGGCAGGGCAAACCTCTCAGTAGGCTGCATATTGTCCATGGCACGGAGCTTTTCTGTGGCTGCTGTAGAAAACCCATCCCTCTGCAAAGGGCAGTTGTCTGAGTAATGAATGCACACCCAAATCCTTGCCAAGCCATCACTTGTAGACCAAGTGTAATACATTCAGTTGAAATGGGTAGATAATTTCCAGTCTAAAGCTTGCATTTCTGTGTTACATGTCAAAATTATTGCTACCAATAGCTAGGTGAAGGAATCCCTTATTTTGCACCTTCCTTCAGCATAACTCAGTAGAGGCAAAATAGCAAATAAACCCCAGACTGAAGACTTCTTTTAATGGAGAAAAGCTACTGATTTCCATAAAACAAAGGAATTAAAATTGATTTTAACCCTGGAACAGAAGGAAGGTTGGGAGTCAGGAGACAGGATCAGGAGACAAGGGAGTTTTCTTAAGGTTCTGGGGAAAATTTGTATTGGCAATCAAGAAGGATTCATTGGGATGATGCCAAGACACAGGTAAAAAGCAACTCTCGTGGCCATGAGACATTCCATTTGCAAAGCAGAATATGGGTTTTCTGAGATTGCAGTGTGCTGTTGCCAAAGCGTAGGTCCACTGCACTTGGAAGCAGATGCATGGGATAAAATTAGTATTCCCTTGCCTTGGAACCAGACACAAGTGCTCTAAAACTGTCCAGCTGGCCGCACTCTGTGGGTTACATGTTTTATAACAGCAAAAACAGCCACAGCTTGAGATGCATTTTGTGGGACAGCAAAGCTGAAGTACATAAATGTCACCAAAGGGGCAGTGGCAGATGTGTGGCATAGGTACATAAAGGGAGTATTGGGAAACACAGGCAAGTAAAGCTTCCAAGGCAGAGGCAAGAGGATCAAGAACAACCCTGCAGAAGAGGCAGGAAAGGTGCCTGGCAAAAGCAGAGCACTTCCCAGGCTCAAACATAAAGTTAATTATGCCAGGACCAGAAGAGGTTCACCCCTCTTTATTTCTCTTTGTGACAGGAATGAAAAGTATGCAAACACTAATGATGAATAGGGAAAAATGATGATGAAAAAAGCTTCCCACTTTGGGGCTCCCTTCCCTCGTGGACAAGTCCTGGCCACCTCAGCCTGCTGGTGGGACAGCTGGGACAGCAGCCATCAGTGCTGACCACGTGGCTTCAACTCCAGGACACTGAATGCCCCCAGCTAACAAAGGCTTAGATTGCTAAGGACTAATTGTTTGAATATGCAGAGACAATAACTGATGACAGAATGAGAATTTCAGAATCAATGAGGTTGGAAGGAGCCTCTGGAAATGGTCTAGTCCCACCCCACACCTCACAGAGGGCTCAGCTACAGCAGGTTTCTCAGGAATGTAGAAATCAGAGGTTTGAATATTTGGAAGGGTGGAGAGTGCAACGTTTCTGGGCAAATAGTTCTGCTGCCTGACCACTCTCACCATAAAAAAAAAAAGCTTTCACTTATGGATAAGTGGAAATTCACTTCTTATCCATTGCCTCTTCCCCACTCTCTGGGCTGACCATAGGCAACAACCCCAACAGGAGCTCATACACAGGCATGGCTGGACCTGCTCCAGTATATCCCTGACTGTCTTGTACTGGGGAGCCCAGAAATGGACACAGAACTCCAGATATGACAATAATTAAGAATTAAACATGAACAGCATGTATCATTTATGAATGTCAACACAGCAGTGCGTTGTTTGGAAACCACCCTGATTGCCAGATTTTTAAATATTCTGAAAGTGACTGATCAGTTCCCTTTACCACTAACTCACTCTCTCCCTCTATGTATATATGCTTTCAGTTGTGCCGAAATTTAAGCCTCAAGCCTTTTGTAAGTGAGGGTGTTATTATTGCTGCTACGTCACAAAAAGGTAACCCAGTGTGGGGCAGGGAGCCGGCCAAGGCAGCTCCAGCATCAGGAGCAGAGGCAGGAGTTCAGCATCCAGCTCCTTCAGCTGTACCAGCCTGGCATAGAGCAAAGAGACTCATTACATGTACTCCTCTGGATTTGATAAAATGACCCCAGCTCATATTTAGGCTATGAATGGTATTTTTTTTTTAAGTTCCCAAGCCTGCAAGAGCTAACAGGCCATGTTTAACTGTCTAAGAGCTCATTTTGCCTGCAGCGCCGACCTTAATGCCAACCATTACCTCATCTAAATTCAGGGAATACATGTTCATGACACGCCTCTCCCCTGCATCAATATCAAGGCTGATGATTCAAAGGGGAAAAAAAAAAAAAACAGGACCAAAAAGCAAGCTGTAAGACAGACAGAATCCTCCAAACACTTCTGCTCTGATGTTTGCAGAAGCAAGCTGCTGAATTTTCTCCCATCATTCTACTCTCAGACAGACATGGAACTCCAAAAGCAGGGCCCTGCCTGGCTTTGCAACCGCAGATCAAGCCCAGAGTGTGCCAGTCTGACATGTGCTAAATGTAGTGCAAGGGAACGCTGCTGAAGAGCTGCCCACACTGCCTCCCTCCATCCCACGTGGGTGCGACGGGCTCTCAAGTTGGAAAGGGCCAGGCACCCCTTGCAGCAATGCAGGGGTAAAGAAACACAGCACCAAGGGAAGGGAATGCTCAGGGTTGGGGGGTTTGTTTTTATTCTTTTTAAAGCAAACTGTGCTATTTATAAAATCACAGCCAAAATGATGCATCTGCTGCAGAGCTTCAGTTACCGCTAGGCAGAGAAGCAAGACAACCACAATCTTTTCTCCTTAATGCATTCCATCCCTCTGGGTTCTCCTGCAGTCAGGCAATCAGAACAGCTAGAGCATGAAGAGGTTTGCTCAGCTCATCAGCCATCATTCCTGCAAGAGCAGGGAAAGGCCTCGCAACAACAGGGGATATATATAGATACTTCACTCGATCCTGACCAAAAGGTCAAGAGGAAAGGTCATCTAATACCCACACTGTTCATGCCAAATTATTTGAGCCACTCAGGACCCATGCTTGTCTTTCTTTTAAAACGAAAAAAAAATCCCATTACCAGTCATAGAAACACTGAAAACCTGATTACCACAGTGCACTGGAGCTGGATTCTGCATCTGGGTTCAGGGCATTTCCAAGGAAATTTTAAGTTTTGGCAAAGGTACACAGAGCCTGAGAAGCACCCTGCCCTCCCATGGTTCTCCCCCAGCCACTCCACTGAGCTCAGGCTGCAGCTGCCTGGAAAAGTCCCACTCAGCTCCACCTTCCCACACAACAGCGGGAGGGAGGGAAACACAATGCTTCAGTTATGAAAACCAAACACAACTTTGAACTTGTTTCACAAATTCAGTAACCTGAGTTGACTGCTAACACGTGGGGCTTTTTGAAATACAGAGCCCATACTGCTGCCTCTGGATCAGGAAGTCCCTGACCCGCTCCCTGCAGGGTGTGGGGAGGGATCGCCCTGTGCTTGCCCTGTTCCTGTGCTTATCTGTTCGCAGCTGATAGCAGTGCAGCTGCTGGAGAGAGGACACGGGAGCCTGCAGACAGCCTCCTTGCTGCTGCTCAGGAACTCTAATTACACTTTGCACCTGTATGTATGCACCAAAACAGACTGTACCTACTGCATTATTTGTTTGTCTTCCGAGGAAAAATATAAATAAAATGCACTTTCTTGCCTTTCTCAAGGGTCCCATGTGGACAACTGCTGCCCTGACCAAGCTCACAGCAGCTCTGGGCACCTGCCCAAAACCAGACCCACACTGGATTTCTCCCTGATCAGCAAGCAAGCCACATGGGAAGTAGACCCTGATATCTGAGGCTTAGGAAATGGACTGAAGAGAGTTTCTGCATTAGTGCACTTGTCTGCCTACAGAAAAAGGGCAAAGAGACCTACCCTGCCCCTGCCACGCATCGTCTGCTGGGAGGAAAGCCAAGCTGCCATGCCAACAGCATCTGGAAGGACTGTCCTCAGATGATTTACTCTTCACGTTATCTACACATAGGAAAGCATCTTCATTAAAAAATTAAACCAAAAAAAGCCCAAATCTCAAACCTAAAAGATAATCGCATAGGTACATTCCCATTATTAAAACCAATTAATCAGGCCTCTCTCTGCTTGCTATGTCACAATGCCTGGATGTTATGTAATTTAAGCCACACATTAATCTATGCTTCTCATCACAGTGGATTTATTAACAAAGGCTGGACGAGGACACTACATGCATAAGTTATTAAAAACAACTCACTCAGGAGTGGCTGCACTAACAATATTCAGAAATGTAAATTTCTGACATGTCTCTGTTGCGGACCTAAGGAAGGAGCTGTAGTTCCTGCAGAACAAAAGCTGCATCCAGAGTATCGAGCTCCAACTCCCACCACCTTCAGTGAGAAGGCTTCTACTCAAGTGAACAGAAATCCATAATTACCAAATTAATTGCTCCATGAAAGAGCACAGGTGAGAGTGCTGCTGGAGGAAAAAGAAAAAGTTGTTTTGATGATTACTTTCAGTAACTAAAGCAACCAGTAGGATTCACATGCCTCCCTGAATGACTCCCCATAGGCGCCTTCTAAGGCCTGTAGACTAGGGTTTTCTTCACATCATAAATCAGAGGTTATTTTTCACATCTCTCATTTTCCTTTCTTCCTTTCACCTAGTGAACTCTGTGGTTTATGCAATTGTTTATCGCTTTGATTTTTTGCTGCATAAATGCAGATGTTAACAAATATTTCTCCTTATTGAGTACTTGTAGATTAGGAACTGCTGAATCCACTGAGAAAGTGTTGGAAAATAGAGGGTTAAATATGGCATGTATTATATTAATTGCCTTATCTGGCTTTAGAAACTAGTTTCAGCATTCTGGCTAACACCACACATGCTGTTTTGTGCACAGATGTCTATCTATATGTATCTATGCTTGTCTTTAGCATCTCTAAAAGATTTGGGACCAGACTTTGCATTCATCATCCAGCTAAGCTTTCAGTCAAATGTGAGTTGCTGGCAGGCAGGGAATGTATGAACCAGGGACCCTTGGAGTCAATCAGCGAGGACTGACAGTTGCAAAGATGCAAAGTGAAAGCCAGAAATGAGGCTTAACTCACTGCAAAGCAAGGAGATGCTCCATCCTTCTCAAGGCCGTGCATGGAGAGGCTCAAGCTGAAAATCCCTCACTGTGTTGGATGGGAAGCTGCTGGCTAGGCAGCCTCTAACATAGCCTTTCCTAGCTGCACATTCAGTCCCTCCCTCAGTCTGAAATTCTCTGAATTTCTTGGTTATCAGAACACAACAGAAACCTTCTGTGTGAGTCAACCTAACAAAGAATCTGCAGGAGAGGCAATATTTTTTTTTAATTTATTCCCAGATGAGAACATGAGTCTGGAAAGCACTCAATAAAAGGTTCTGATGTCACTCCCTAAAACACTGGTGTGCTGGATTGCAGATGCAAGCAAGCTCTGCAAGGGAGAGTGACTAATGAGATGTGGCTCCAGGCGAGAAGACCCATATGTGACCAGTAAGAGCCCCTTTCAGCCAAGCAGCTAAGAAAGTGATAGAAGAATTCAGATGGAAGTACAAAGAGAGGCCACTCACCTAAATCCGTGGAGAGATCTGACAATGTCCCAAAGGTCACAGGACAGGATTTTACATCCGCAATATCCCATGTTCCTGTATTTAAAATGCAAACAAACAGTAACCCAAAATCTGATGTCATGTTCACAGTTTCTGCCTCATGCTCCCAAGCTCATTACAGCCCTTCCATGTTCTCTCCATTCCAAGCCTGCATCCACTACTGTTGCTAGATAAGAATCAAGCAAGGAGAAATCACCTTTATGGACTGAGAGAGTCCAGTCCCATCACCATGTACACCTTCTCAGCCTTTCAGCATGCATGTCACACCATCAGGGCACTTCTCTGGACCTAAATTCCTCACTCATCTGAACTGATGTCTGCTTTATGCACTGCTGGCGAAGTTGTCATCATGTATTGGAATTTGGCCTTTTGAAAGCATTAGAGTAAAAATGGTACTAGTGTCCTCTCTCATCGACCCCATACTTTACAAGAAAAGGACTCTAGCAGAGAAGTCAACTCATGTGAGGGTAACCTTAAGAGCATTTTCTGAATCATCAGAGTACTGGACTATTGCTGCTGACAGTGAGTCATCATGTGGCCTTATATACCATTCAATTCAGCCACCACGCTCAATTAATCACTGAGAATCAAAATGCTTTTGATTTAGGAATACCCTGACTTATCCTGCTTTGAAACACACCTATATACCCTGCAGCCTAACTCCAACCATGTGTGAGCATCCTCGGAAGGCACGGCTTTGGCTGTAATGGACACAAACACTAAATACCTGTGGGTAGAAAACAACTTGCACCCAGCAGATAGTCTACAACAGAAGGAATTCCTGCCATAAGGACCCCTCTTTTCACATTGCTGGGAAATAAACGACAGCTACCAGGGTCCAAGGGGGGTGGACAACACTGTGTGCAGGATGAATGCCGATGGGACTACACTCTGATGAGGACACAGCAATTTGTGAAGCTTCCCCTTGGCAACATTTGAATGCTAACACTCACCTACATTGAAGAAAACATCGTCCTCTGACCTCGAGGGTGCCAGTTCTTCCCGCAGGGCTCCTGAGCCTTTCAGCACGGTCCCACATTCCACCTTGGCAAAGAAAGCACCTTTTCCTCCACCACTGGTGTCCTCTGTGAGTGGCCACACCGCTCCTTTCTCATCCCAGTCGAAGGCTGGCTCAACAGCCGAGCTACCCAGGGATGCTCTGCTGGGGTCTTCTCGGGAATAAACATTACCACAGGATCATCATCATTTTTAACTACAGGTAAGATTTTTACAAGAGAGACAACAGAACAATGCCTGATCTAAGCCCATCAGATGTTATGACTATTTCCAACTGAAATTATTTACAGATATGATTACAGCAAAGCAGAGCTCCTGGGATGGGACACTGAAATGGAAAACAGGAAGGAAGGCCAACGTGAGAAGGAAGGCGCCACAGCAGCCTTGGGCATGCCTCCCGCCGAGGGGAGGCTTAAGGCCTCCAGAGTCCTGCTGGGGGCCCAGGGCAGTGAAGAGAGAGAAAGAGAACAGCTGGACCTCTAAGGAAAAAGAAAGCCAACCTCTTGGATGTTGGTAGTTCAAAGCAGCTAAAGAAATCAGCAAATGAATATTTTAAAAAATGACAGTTACGTCCAACATTTTTGGTCCAAAGGACTTCTAAAGTGTTTTAAGACTCCAACCTTCAGAATAGCAAAACATTTTCTGCAGCTCTGTTGAAGAGGAGACCACTGCTGACATCAACTCCACCTTCATATACCTTAATGCTGATGCTGCTGCTTCTCCTCTGCAGGGAACATCAACCAGCACTCGGCAGGGTTAGGGCTTCTTCCTAGAAGATCAGATCTCACTACTCTATAAATGCCCATGCTAACATGATCACTGGGTCCAGCATCCTGCACAGCCCAGGCTCCAGGATTGCACCAAGGACTCCTGGTACTTCAAATGAGACTTGGTGAACTGAGCTCCCTTTCCTGGGTCAGCTAAGCCCTTAACACCTTAGGCTTAAACCCTGTGGGGTTCTGCATGTGCAGCTAGCACCACTGATGACAACCGACCAACTTACATGAGGAAAGAAATGTGGACCCATTTACTTTATTGGAGAGAAAGTGGAGACCTCAGCACCTCTAGCCTTTAAAGACCCTTGATAAACCAAGAGTTAAAAATCTAAACTCTTGATATTTAACTCTGTATAATCCAAATTATAGATAAGGTGGTCCCAATGTGCCTGTATATTTTTTTATTAAAATCTCCTGTTCCCTTACCTTTCAATTTTAATAGAGCATCTGAGAGCACTTTAAGAGCCTTATGGCAGACAGTGCACTAACTCACACATGTATCCAGCTACGTCTCCCAATCCAACTACGTCTCTCCAATATCCAAATTTCTACCTTAGCTTCTAAATTACTGTAATATAATAAACTTAAAGGTTATTTGTGTGGGGAATGGAGTTACAGAAAGCCCCCTGTCTCTGGCAGAGAACACACACGGCATTGTGCTTGAAGAGATAGAAATGGATACGTATTTTGATCTGCGGCCTTGGCTAAGGCTGCCAAAGTTACAGCAGTGAGCTTTTGCAGTTTAAAGCAAGAATGCATTCTTGTAGTTTTAAAATATGCTTTATAAAGGCAGAAATATATTTTAGAAAGTAGAAGCATGCTTTGTGCAAGTAAAAGGTTATAATAAATAAGTAACAGATTTTTAAGATTAGCAATAAGCTTTATAATAAAACCTGTTAGAAACTTAGAATGTAATAACGTAGGCTTAAGTAACAGTAAGGTGATTGGTTAAGAAGTACACATACAGTGGAACCATGTAAAACAATAGATAATGATTGATACAAATACTCTGGCGAGCTTTGTGGCACTTGCTTATTGGCTTAAAAAGCATATAAGGCCTTGCAGCTGAATGTAGTGCGGCTTCTGATGATAATGGTGTTGCTTGTAATATCTCTTCTGTCTCACCCTTCACTGAGACTGATCTTGCAATGAACTGTCCTCACAACGTCTCTCACTCGTCCCTGTCTCTATTAATCCCGACAATTGGTGCCCACCGTGTGAGGCCGAAGACTCTGTCAACTGTCGGGACGCCGCAGAGGACAATTTAAGTGCAGTTGGATGAAACCGGATTCCGTGGACTAAAGGCACCTGAAACGAAGGTGGATCAGACTTCTACTCCCTGCTGAAAGGAAGGAGAACACCCGAGCCTGCTGGCCAAGCCTGGAGAGAGCCCATTACAGATCACCTGTTGGAGGAGTACAGGTGAGCTCTGGGGAACATGGGACAAGACTTGTCCCGGGAACACAGAGATATCTATGACCATGTTCAATCACTGATACGGTCAAGCCCTCATGATGTACCCGATTCGAAGCTTAAAGATCTTCTCCGCTGGGTACAGAAGAATTTTGGTGACATGGACCTCGTGTCCGCTTTTACTTTGTCTTTGTGGGATGCGGTTGGAGTTAAAATCTATGGTGTGATTTCTTGCCGCGATTTTGCTGCTGCCAAGTTGCTTCCTGTGTGTCAGGTGCTTGTTGAGATCTTTAGTGCACAAGCTTGTCCTGCCGTGCTGTCGCCAGTTCCCTCCTGTTCACCGTCATCTCCACCAGTTGCCCGTGTCCCTCCACCGTCTCCCCCTCCGCCTTCACCACCTTTACCAGCTTCTACTAACATAGAAGAGGGGGAAGGCAGCAGAGATCTGGAACCAATGCACAGACTATGGCAGCACAGAAGCTAGAGACTGACTCCAGTTCCAAGAAGTCCTTTATTCCGCTAGATTTGGGTCCAGTTGCTCCAGAATGAGTACCCACCTTGATTTCCCCTGATCAGAGAAACCCCCCACTTCTTTCTAAATTTCTCCCAATGGATCCAGCCACTGTATGCTGTAGAACGATAGTTTATCCCGTAACAGATTGGGCAGCAGAGAGACGCAAAGCAATTAAGGAGGGAGTTTTTGATATGCCGCACAACCGGCTTCTAGCCATGCCAGTCAGATACAACAGACAGAATGCTAATCCAAGATGGGAAAATATGGGGCATGCCGAAATGAAGGATTTACAGAAAGCTATAAAGGAGAATGGGCTGGGTTTGCCATATTTTAAACAACTACNGGTCCAAAGGACTTCTAAAGTGTTTTAAGACTCCAACCTTCAGAATAGCAAAACATTTTCTGCAGCTCTGGTGAAGAGGAGACCACTGCTGACATCAACTCCACCTTCATATACCTTAATGCTGATGCTGCTGCTTCTCCTCTGCAGGGAACATCAACCAGCACTCGGCAGGGTTAGGGCTTCTTCCTAGAAGATCAGATCTCACTACTCTATAAATGCCCATGCTAACATGATCACTGGGTCCAGCATCCTGCACAGCCCAGGCTCCAGGATTGCACCAAGGACTCCTGGTACTTCAAATGAGACTTGGTGAACTGAGCTCCCTTTCCTGGGTCAGCTAAGCCCTTAACACCTTAGGCTTAAACCCTGTGGGGTTCTGCATGTGCAGCTAGCACCACTGATGACAACCGACCAACTTACATGAGGAAAGAAATGTGGACCCATTTACTTTATTGGAGAGAAAGTGGAGACCTCAGCACCTCTAGCCTTTAAAGACCCTTGATAAACCAAGAGTTAAAAATCTAAACTCTTGATATTTAACTCTGTATAATCCAAATTATAGATAAGGTGGTCCCAATGTGCCTGTATATTTTTTTATTAAAATCTCCTGTTCCCTTACCTTTCAATTTTAATAGAGCATCTGAGAGCACTTTAAGAGCCTTATGGCAGACAGTGCACTAACTCACACATGTATCCAGCTACGTCTCCCAATCCAACTACGTCTCTCCAATATCCAAATTTCTACCTTAGCTTCTAAATTACTGTAATATAATAAACTTAAAGGTTATTTGTGTGGGGAATGGAGTTACAGAAAGCCCCCTGTCTCTGGCAGAGAACACACACGGCATTGTGCTTGAAGAGATAGAAATGGATACGTATTTTGATCTGCGGCCTTGGCTAAGGCTGCCAAAGTTACAGCAGTGAGCTTTTGCAGTTTAAAGCAAGAATGCATTCTTGTAGTTTTAAAATATGCTTTATAAAGGCAGAAATATATTTTAGAAAGTAGAAGCATGCTTTGTGCAAGTAAAAGGTTATAATAAATAAGTAACAGATTTTTAAGATTAGCAATAAGCCTTATAATAAAACCTGTTAGAAACTTAGAATGTAATAACGTAGGCTTAAGTAACAGTAAGGTGATTGGTTAAGAAGTACACATACAGTGGAACCATGTAAAACAATAGATAATGATTGATACAAATACTCTGGCGAGCTTTGTGGCACTTGCTTATTGGCTTAAAAAGCATATAAGGCCTTGCAGCTGAATGTAGTGCGGCTTCTGATGATAATGGTGTTGCTTGTAATATCTCTTCTGTCTCACCCTTCACTGAGACTGATCTTGCAATGAACTGTCCTCACAACGTCTCTCACTCGTCCCTGTCTCTATTAATCCCGACAATTGGTGCCCACCGTGTGAGGCCGAAGACTCTGTCAACTGTCGGGACGCCGCAGAGGACAATTTAAGTGCAGTTGGATGAAACCGGATTCCGTGGACTAAAGGCACCTGAAACGAAGGTGGATCAGACTTCTACTCCCTGCTGAAAGGAAGGAGAACACCCGAGCCTGCTGGCCAAGCCTGGAGAGAGCCCATTACAGATCACCTGTTGGAGGAGTACAGGTGAGCTCTGGGGAACATGGGACAAGACTTGTCCCGGGAACACAGAGATATCTATGACCATGTTCAATCACTGATACGGTCAAGCCCTCATGATGTACCCGATTCGAAGCTTAAAGATCTTCTCCGCTGGGTACAGAAGAATTTTGGTGACATGGACCTCGTGTCCGCTTTTACTTTGTCTTTGTGGGATGCGGTTGGAGTTAAAATCTATGGTGTGATTTCTTGCCGCGATTTTGCTGCTGCCAAGTTGCTTCCTGTGTGTCAGGTGCTTGTTGAGATCTTTAGTGCACAAGCTTGTCCTGCCGTGCTGTCGCCAGTTCCCTCCTGTTCACCGTCATCTCCACCAGTTGCCCGTGTCCCTCCACCGTCTCCCCCTCCGCCTTCACCACCTTTACCAGCTTCTACTAACATAGAAGAGGGGGAAGGCAGCAGAGATCTGGAACCAATGCACAGACTATGGCAGCACAGAAGCTAGAGACTGACTCCAGTTCCAAGAAGTCCTTTATTCCGCTAGATTTGGGTCCAGTTGCTCCAGAATGAGTACCCACCTTGATTTCCCCTGATCAGAGAAACCCCCCACTTCTTTCTAAATTTCTCCCAATGGATCCAGCCACTGTATGCTGTAGAACGATAGTTTATCCCGTAACAGATTGGGCAGCAGAGAGACGCAAAGCAATTAAGGAGGGAGTTTTTGATATGCCGCACAACCGGCTTCTAGCCATGCCAGTCAGATACAACAGACAGAATGCTAATCCAAGATGGGAAAATATGGGGCATGCCGAAATGAAGGATTTACAGAAAGCTATAAAGGAGAATGGGCTGGGTTTGCCATATTTTAAACAACTACTGAAAGGCATGTATGCTAATTTTGATCTTACACAGTTTGATTGCCGTTATGTCTCACACATGATTCTGACAGATACACAATATCTTTTGTGAGAATCCAAATGGCAGAGGCTCCTTAATAAGCTTTTAGAGAGCTATACCGGAGGTCCTAACGCTGCGCTTAAAATCGGTCAACTGGCCAGTGATCCGCCTCACAATCGAGCAGAGGACCAAGTGGCTGATATACCCAGAGCTGTGCTTGGTGACATTAAAGAGGCAGCTCGCAAAGCTCTTTTACAAGTTGAACCAGCAGGGACCCTTGAAGGCCTTTATATTCAAGTTTGCCCGGGGGTCACGGAGCCCTATACTTTTTTTATTGATGGCCTTACTCAAGTGATAGAGAGACAATGTGAGGACGATGTTGCCCGTCTGCTTTTGCTCCGTAGCCTAGCCTTTGCTAATGCCAATGACAACTGCAAGCGAGTCATGCGACCCTTACCTGAGCCAGAACCCACTCTGCTTCAGATGGTAGAGGCCTGCAGTAGGCTTGGCACCCCGCAACACATTGCCGCAATACAAGCAGGTACCCTAGGGGAGAGACTTGAGAAGGCTTTAACTAATACTCTCATTGCCCTTAATCAAAACAACTCTAAGGCAGTGATGCAGGTTCAGACTGGTAACGGACCCTGTTACCGATGCGGAAAACCCGGACATGTAAGTAAAAACTGCCCAGAGCCTGCAAAATATACTAACCCACCTAATCAATGCCCCAGATGTAAAAAAGGGAGGCATTTTGCAAACCAGGGTCGTTATAAATATGATGCAAATGAAAATCTCTTTCCTCTGTCGGGAAATTCGAAAGGCAGCACGCCCCACCGCGTGACAAAACAAGTAGTGGCAGCACACCAAGAGAGGCCCAACGCATTTAGAACCCATCACCACACACAGTCAGCAAGATCGTCCAACACCTCCCCGGTGACTCCGACCTGCTGCCCCCAGGATCCTACTCCAAACTGGCAGCCTCCAAATTAACACTTTTTACACAGGAGTTTCATTATTCAATACCTACAGGAATCACTGGAACATCTGAAAAGAGGCAAGATTTTTTAATCATGGGAAAAGATGCACGTTCCATTATAGGCCTTGCTGTTTATCCAACTATTGTTACAGCTAATTGCCATGAAGAATTAACAGTTTTAGCTCGAGCCATACAGACTCCATTAGTGGTTCCTGCAGGGACGAAGATTGCCACAGCTACTGCAGTACCAACCACAACCACACACAATACATAAAGATGGAGTGTCAACAACATCTACATGCAATTACAAAATCCGATCCAAAACCTGAGGTTTATTGGACAGAACTCATCAGTCGTGGTCAACCACAGCAAGCTTTTACCCTGACACACAACAATAAGACAATCAAGATCACAGGTTTACTAGACACAGGTGCAGATATCACAGTCATTTCTCATTCACTTTGGCCAAGTGATTGGAAGTTAGTCATACCTTCAGAATCCCTTACAGGTATTGGTGGAGCTACAGCATGCCTGCAGAGCGAATTCATGATTGCAGTCAAGGATCATGAAGGGAAAACAGCAAATATTCGTCCCTTTGTCATGACAAAGCCCAT
>VYZQ01058383.1:42404-64219 GCA_013400655.1 Mystacornis crossleyi | reverse complement strand
CTGAGATGAAGATGATTTTGGATTTGTTTTTTCTCTTCTTCTTTTTTCCTGGACTGTTTCAAACCGAGGTGCAGGCCTGGGGTGAGTGCTCACCTTGGACCCCCGCTCTGATGAGAGGAGCTACCTACGGAAGGACTTTAGATTTTTTCCCACAGGTTTTCCCTCTAGAGTGAGGGGGGTTTATCCTGGAGATAGAGGAAGAGAACTTTTGTTTTTCTGGAAGTGCTTGCCCTTAAAATTGTACCCCCTGCAGCTAAAGGTGAATCCTTGAACACGGTTGTGGGAAAAGCTGTGGCTGAAGAAGGGGACTCTCACATGTCAACAGAAAATCCACTCCAGACGGCGGTTGTGCTGTGACGTGGATGCCATGAGAAGATTGTTCTTGTGGAAAAGTTCCATGGCTGAGCAAAAGAGACTTCTCTCACTCAGTGGACTGACACAAGGTTGTTATAGAGGGGCAAACTGGCTGAATTGATTCTAAGTTTGTGTCTTTATATTAAAGGTGGATGGAGGAGGTGCTGGAGAAAAGGGGGTTAATTTGCTTTAATTCCTTTTAATTCCATTTTACTTTTAGTTGTAGTAATAAACTTCATTATATTTTTTGAAGTTTGGTGCCTGCTTTGTATTCCTCCCTGTTCTTATCTCACAGAAAGGGGAATATGTGAATCAAGCCACTACAACCTGTATTTGTCATTCACAAGAAGACCTCTGACTCCTGGAGATTGCTTCATGATCTCAGAAAAATTAATGAAATCATTGAAGACATGAGACCCCTACAACCTGGACTTCTTTCCCTCTCAGTGATCCCACGAGACTGGCCTCTTGTCAGAATTGATTTAAAGGATTGTTTTTTCAACATTCCCCTTCATCCAGAAGATGCTCCACGGTTCACATTCTCAGTCCCAAGTAGCAACAGACAAGAACCACTGCAGGGGTACCACTGGGTAGTCCTCCCAAAAGGAATGAAAAACTCGCCCAGCATTTGCCAATGGTTTGTGGCACGAACCCTTTCTCCAGCTCGGCAAGAAAATCCTCAAGCAATAATTTTACATTACATGGACGATCTGCTTATTGCAGCCCCAACTCAGAAAGAAATGAAAAAGGCTCATGATAGTGTCATCGCAGAAGTTCAAAAGGCTGGGCTGGAAACTTCTGCATCCAAAATACAACAAATCTCTCCCTGGAAGTATTTAGGATGGAAAATGACAGAACAATCAATTAGGCCACAGAAAATACAACTTCAAGCCCAAGTCAGCACTTTGCAAGATTTACAACAACTCTTAGGAGAAATTAATTGGATCAGGCCTACCCTAGTGTACTGGTTTAGCCAAATTTAGAAATATATCCTCCGAGAGTGAGGATACGTTACAAACCACCCCTCCCCCACCAGGTTCGGGAAAAATAAACTTTTTTCCTTGAAGGAAAGTGAAAGAGATAAAACTATTTATTTAACAAACACACAGGTAAAGAATAATAATTCTGAGTAATAAACCCTCTTGCTGTAGAGAGAAACCTGAAAGATTTGAAGTCCTTCTGTGGGTGTGGCTCCTTCCTTGGAGCTGCGTCAGAGTGGGGGTCCCCTCCAAGCCGGTGGAAGGTTCACCCCAGTAGGGTTCTGATGTTCTCATGCTCTGAACAAGTCCAGAGGAGAAGGAAAAAAACGAAACCAAAGTCCCAAGAAAAAAAAAAACACACTTTTCGTCTCTCTCTCTCTCCCCGAAGGAACAGAGCTGAAGAAAAAACCTGAAAAACCGGGAAGGGTGCCTACTCCACGCTTCTCCCCACAGCAGAAGAACGCAGAGAGCAGCAGTGACCTTGAAGCACAGACTGCTTTGAGAAGTTCGCTCAGTTTTTTTCTCTCTTCTCTCTTGGGCTCAGTTTAAAGGCACAGAAAGTCACGGGAATCATGTCTGGGCATAGACTGGTGATAGGGGATATAATAGCATAAAGCCACCCCACGACACCTAGGAATTTCCAACGACAAACTTGCACTGTTTTTTGACTTGTTAAAAGGAGATTGCAGTATCAGATCTCCCAGGACCATCACAACTGAAGCTCAAGAGACCCTCGAAAAAATTACTACAGCCCTTCAACAAAGACAAGCACACCGCTGTGCTCCTGAAAAGTCCTTTTTTCTCACAGTATTAGGAGAAAAAATACAACTTTATGGTCTCATATTTCAGTGGGACACCTCTCTAAAAGATCCCCTGTTAATCATAGAGTGGATTTTCCTACCCTACAGGTCTCCAAAAACAATCCTCACTATGCTGCAAATGATAGCCACAATTATAATCAAGGCCAGAACAAGATTGTTGACCATGGCAGGCCAAGATTTTGCAGTAATTTACTTACCCTTGAAAAGAGAATATTTTAATCGGGTATTCCAAAATTCAGAAGACTTACAAATTGCGTTATTAGATTACTCAGGTGTTTGTTCTATTCTTTCTCCAAGTCATAAGTTGTTGCAAGCGAAATTAAATTTCAGAAAAAAACCCTTATTAAGTTAGGAACCTTTAGATGCAGTGACACTATTTACTGATGGTTCAGGGAAAACATATAAGTCAGTAATAGTATGGCAAAACCAAACAACTAAGGAATGGGAGTCAGATATTCAAACAATACAGGGTTCCCCTCAGATTGCTGAATTAGCAGCAGTTACTAGAGCATTTCAGCTTTTTCTGGAACCTTTTAATTTGATTACAGATTCAGTTTATGTTGCTAGTGTTGTTAAGAGAATAGAAGGTTCAGTTTTAAAAGATGTTAGTAATGATAATTCGTGCTGTTATCTTACACATCTTTATCAAATATTGCAACAGAGAATTAATCCATATTTTATTTCTCATATTAGGGCCCATTCTTCACTTCCAGGATTTTTGGCAGAAAGAAACATGACAGCAGACAACTTAACAATGGTTGTTACACAGACACCTACACTGCCCAAAATTTTTGAACAGGCAAAACTTAGCCATGCCTTTTTTTCACCAAAATGCACAAGCCCTTATGCGAATGTTTTGCATTTCCAGAAATCAGGCAAAAGCAATTGTAAATACCTTCCCAGACTGTCAACTTGTGCAACCCCCTGTTTCCACAGGAGCTGTCAATCCACAAGGGCTGGAAAGCCTACAATTATGGCAAACAGATATCACCAAATATCCACCTTTTGGAAAATTTAAAAATACCCATGTATCAGTAGACACCTTTTCAGGTCCAGTTTTTGCCTCAATACATGCAGGAGAAACAGCTAGTCATGCCTGTCACCATTTTTTGCAAGCATTCGCTTCATTATGCGTTCCACGTTAAATAGAAACAGATAATGGTCCCGCATATACAGCTCAAAAATTGACTTCATTCCTTTTTGAATGGGGGGTTCACCACACATTTGGCATTCCCTACTCTCCCATGAGTCAAGCCATCATTGAAAGAACGCATCCTACCTTAAAACGTATTTTAGATCAACAGAGAGGGGGAGTAGGGCAGGCATCACCACAGATGCGATTAAGTAAAGCTTT
This sequence comes from Mystacornis crossleyi, assembly GCA_013400655.1. Classification (NCBI taxonomy): domain Eukaryota; kingdom Metazoa; phylum Chordata; class Aves; order Passeriformes; family Timaliidae; genus Mystacornis; species Mystacornis crossleyi. The sequence continues at coordinate 60,710 of VYZQ01058383.1, read as the reverse complement.
GTGTGTTTATAATTTTTTGAACAGCTCCTTTGCAGAGCTAGACCCGCCAATTTTTAGGCATTTTTCCAAGAGTACCCAAGCAAAATTAACAGAAAACCCTCCAGTTTTAATTAAAAGCCCTGAAACAGGACAAATTGAAGGTCCATTTCCCTCAATAACTTGGGGCAAAGGGTATGCTTGTGTCTCTACAGGTGCAGGACCTAAGTGGGTTCCGGCAAAGAACAAGAAGCCTTATCACGTCCAAAAACAAACTGACAGCTCCATGAACAGTGAAAACAACGAGAGCTCACTTTGATGAGTGCTCAAGGTGAAAATCCTGATCAACCTTCCACTGTTGTCCAGGAACAACCTGCAATCGCAGAGCCTGCAACAGCAGAACCTGAGAAGAGAGGACGAGGCAGACCCGAGAAACAACCACAAGAACCAACTGGTGAGCCGTCCCCTAAAAGACCAAGAGGAAGACCTAAAGGAAGTAAAAACAACAGCCCTTCTAAAGCAGCTCAGAAAAAAGCAGAACCCACTGGTGAAAAGCGACCTAGAAGTCGGCCCAGAAAGTGGCTGTTGTACAACAAAGTTGTAAGTTTAGCAGAAGCTGTGAACTTTGTGTTTTATACTAATGTAAAGAAAGAGTGGTAATTGGTGACACTGAAAAATGGCATCAAATCAGATGTTATGCCTGTGCTTTCTTTCTCTTTGTTTGCTTCTAGAAAGGCAGTTATACCTGTTGAGCAACCTAGAACAAATGTTTGGGTAACTCTGGCTAATGCATCAGGTCTAGATACTATATGCTTGTCTACGACAACCCCAGAAAAACCATTTTCAACTTGTTTAGTTGGAGTGCCAGTGGATACTTGGCCCATACCAAGAAAAACGGACAAAACAATGTGAGGTGCACTCTCTGGGTCAAACACGTGGAATTTTTGGACCCCAGTAGATGCGTGGGATTTTTGGACCCCAGTAGATGTATGGGATTTGTGAGTTCCTTACCTTCCCAAAACATCTTTTGAACCTGAGGAATTAGAACTTTTTGGTTCTATAAAACTGGATTTCTGTGTTAAGTTCAATTACACAGGAAAAGATCAGTTAGCAACTAAAGATGTTTCTCCACATCACCCTGTCTATAAAAATCAGATGTTTTGGTGCAATTACACTTCTTCAACTCCATCTGTATCTAGTCCTGTTCCACTTTTGTTACCACAGGGAATGTTTTTTATTTGTGGAGACAGAGCATGGCCTGCTATCCCATCGCACCTTAAGGGTGGACCATTAAGGGAAGCTTACTCTGTTTGCACCTACTGTAAAAATGATCAACTATATGAGATGCAGAGGGAAAAGATCACTTATCCATCAGTATAGACCAGAATGCATGGACAATTTTGACACTTGGGGTTCTGGAAAAAGATTTACTGCATCATTGTTCCTACCTCAAGTAGCTTCTGGACAAGCGTTAAAACAATTGGATCGATTAGGGTGTTGGCTGAGTAAGCAATCTAATGCTACTTCTCTTGCACTGAGTGGTTTGTTTGCAGATGTAAAAAGTGTAAGACATGCCACCTTGCAAAATAGAGCTGCAATTGATTTTCTTTTGTTAGCTCATGGACACGGCTGTGAAGATTTTGATGGGATGTGTTGTATGAATTTATTCGATCACTCAGAATCCATTTATAAAAGTATGCAACAGCTAAGAAAAGGTGTGTCAAAAATCAAGGTTGATGATGGAACTTGGTTAGATGATCTGTTTGATGGATGGGGTTTTGAACCTTGGTTAAAACAGCTTTTAAAAACAAGTCTTTATGTATTAGTTGTTATTGTAGTCGTATTGCTAATGGCACCTTGCTTACTCCAGTGCGTGCAATGAATGATCGATAAGGCTGTCAAAGGAGTTTTCGTAGTTCAGCAGAGAGGAGGAGATGTGGGGAGTGGAGTTACAGAAAACCCCCTGTCTCTGGCAGAGAACACACACGGCATTGTGCTTGAAGAGATAGAAATGGATACGTATTTTGATCTGCGGCCTTGGCTAAGGCTGCCAAAGTTACAGCAGTGAGCTTTTGCAGTTTAAAGCAAGAATGCATTCTTGTAGTTTTAAAATATGCTTTATAAAGGCAGAAATATATTTTAGAAAGTAGAAGCATGCTTTGTGCAAGTAAAAGGTTATAATAAATAAGTAACGGATTTTTAAGATTAGCAATAAGCCTTATAATAAAACCTGTTAGAAACTTAGAATGTAATAACGTAGGCTTAAGTAACAGTAAGGTGATTGGTTAAGAAGTACACATACAGTGGAACCATGTAAAACAATAGATAATGATTGGTACAAATACTCTGGCGAGCTTTGTGGCACTTGCTTATTGGCTTAAAAAAGCATATAAGGCCTTGCAGCTGAATGTAGTGCGGCTTCTGATGATAATGGCGTTGCTTGTAACATCTCTCCTGTCTCACCCTTCACTGAGACTGATCTTGCAATAAACTGTCCTCACAACATCTCTCACTCGTCCCTGTCTCTATTAATCCCGACAATTTTGATCATTTTATCAGAGATAATGAAAATGCTTCCAAATGCCTTAATTCCATGACCTGCTTTCATATAGTGGTTATTACATGTAACATGATTAGCAGAAATGTATATAGGCCTAAGTGCACAGCAGACACCTTGAAATCCCTGGAGGAAAAATGTGGAGCGAGCACAAAGTATTGTTTCATTTTATCTCATTAGGATAAGAGTATATTCCTGCTATAGTTCTTTAGTCTGAGCAATCCTGGACTGAAGAACCTGTTTGGAACTGAGCAAATTATGTGTGTTTTTACACATCCATTATCAGAAAACTTCTGTCAAGGCACGCAGATGGAACTAGCCCACGTGACACCAAGCCTTCAGCAGATCTCAAATCTAACAGACATCTGCTTTCAAAGTCCTGTGGGTAATGCTGTGTGTTTTAATGAGAGCATGGAATGAAAGGCAAGCTCCCAAGTAAAAGCTCCCAAAGCTGTTTTTTCTTAAGTAAACAGCCTCAGTAAGTGCATGGATTTTTCTGCCAAATGATGGATAGAGCAAACAGAAAGATGCTGGGGTGTAAGGAGGGGTAACAAACCCAGCCAGATCAGGTGTGTGAATTGAGCCTGTACATTTACCTTTTTGTTTCAGTCTTTCCTTCCTTAAGTGTCTCTTTTCACGGCTGCTGATCTTCGTCTGCCAAACTCCTACAACACAGAGCAAAGTTCATTTTTAAGCCATCAAAGAACTTTCTTCATTGCCTTTTCTGCTTAGCACCAAGTTAAGTAGCCATCTGATAGTTTCTGATGCTGGCTGTAAAGAGGCATTAGATCTCGTGCAGCATGTCCCCTGTGTGCAGCACGTCCCCTGTGTGTAGCACCTCCCCTGTGTACAGCCTTTGCTTCCTCTGCAGAAATGCGTTACATAAGAAATTCCCATCACAAACCTGTCATGTCCTGACTCATGTAACTGCACATATTCTTCTGTCCTGTGTGTCAGACTGATGTGACACCCATTCCCTTGAGAGACATGTCACAGCAGAGCATCAACCACCTTGTATGTCTGACAGTGGGGAGAAGTTGACGAAAATCTTAACCATTAAATAAGGCTTCAATTTACAGGTTTCCTCTAGCCCTGAACTTACCCTAAGACTTGTTCTGCAACGTGGACACCCTCTCCCACTCAGCTGGTTTACACACACATTCACTCACACCCATGGGGCCACATCCTGTCTCCATTCAGGCTCTCCATGACCCAAGAAGTCAGAGGAGGTGCTGGCAAAAATGGTTAATGAAGGCAAAAACACAGCCCATGAAGCTGACTAAGTCACATCCTTTCTCTGAAGCCTCCCTGAAGAACACACGAAGCATCCTCGAAAAACACATGAAACAGTTCAGCTGGCTCATCTATTCAAAAAACTACAGATGCATTTGAAGAAAGCCTCTGATGTGACGTCTTCTCCCCCAGCAGCCTCACGGGCCCCAGGAAGGACTCTGGTCCAACAGCAGTGAGGGCTTCTCTTGCTCTCAACACCACACTAATCACATTGTAATCTTTTAAGCCCAGAAAAGCTTAGAATTTGTTGTTTTCAATATAACACTTGGTGGGGGGAGGCAGAGAGGGGCTCATGGGATGCAATGAATTTTCCAGTGAAATTCTAGCTGCCTGAGCCTTGCTGGCCTCTGCCAGATATCTCTGCAGATCTGCTTGCAAACAAAGGTCTTGGCCCTGCTCACAGGTGTGCTAGAAGTTGGCTGTGAATTGCCCCAGCACCTTTACCAGCCTCAGTCATGGGCACAACAATGTGCTGCTCCATCTGTCTATCAGCATGGCAGAGGCCACAAGATTTGGAGAAGGGCATGAAGAAGAACCTCGTTGACCACTGGGCTTCTGAAGTCTTCAGAGATCCTTCCTCACCTGCAGATTTGCCCTCCCTGTGTATGCAGTCAGGACCTGGGGAGTGTGGCAGGAAAGCACATGGCCCATGTCAGAGACTGAAGTGTTATGGTTTATGGCTTAAACATCTTTATGACAGACTTTTGCCCATTATAGAAAAAGTGTATAGTGAAGCTGCACCACCAAAACCCACCCTGGATGGGCCTCCTGACTGAAACCCTGAACCGTGAGTTAAACACCTAAGGCAACTTGAGATAAGGAAAGTGACACTATTGTTCAAAGCATCTGGAGGAGCCCACCACCTTCTGTGGAGGCCACAGCCCCAGGTTTATCAGCTGCCAGGCTTGCACAGACCCTGCACCAAAGGGGGAAGAGGAGAGAATTTGGGTGTGTGGCACAGGCTCTGGTCAGGGGCAGTGAACGCCCATCCTCTGCTGTGCAGACCAGCTCAGCTGTGGGGCCCTTCACCCCAGAAAGCCACATCTAAGGAACATCCACGTGAGGGACAACAGAGGGGGTGTCATGGCCCATCAAAAGTTACCCCCAAAGGGGTCCCCAGACCCTGCACTAGAGCACTGCACGTGATGCAACAAATCCACAGTGTTGCAAGGGAGAGTGTCAAACCTGCCCCTCTCAGGGGAGGTACCTGCGTGTTCCCACCTGGCCCAAACTGGATTCTACACTTTTAGGCGGGGGACCCTCATCACCAAGGGGGATGGGAAGTCACCAGATGGAGGGAAGCTACAAGACATTGTTGGAATCCATGGAGGGGTGATATGTTTCTACTTAATCTTTGTCACTCTCCCTGTCCCCCCCCACACACCTCTTTTTCTATTTCTTTCTTTCTATCTTCTCTCCTTCTTTCTCTTTGCCTCTTTTACTGTTAAATAAAACTTATCAATTTTTTGGTATCAACATCTAACCTCGTTTGGTTTTAATCACGTTTTTGGGTATATTCAAATCTTTCAAAGTTCAATCCATTTTATTCAGAGTGTTAGCTCTCTTTACTCCTCTGTAATTAGACCAGATCGCAACAGCCTCTGTCCACGTAGTTACACGTAGGAAGGAGCAGGTGATAGAAATAACTTTCAAACTGGCAGCTTTCCCCACTAACACAGAACTCTAGAATAGTAGAGAAGACCTCCCTGTGGACGTATTTCATCCCATGTTATTATTTGGTAATACGCATTAGATAACAGAAGAATCAGATCTTTTGTTACCTTCCTCCTCTTGCAGTTTGTCTTTTTCCACAGAAAGCAGATCTTTTGGCACTTCCTTGTCCGAGCACTGGGTTTTCCTCTTCTTCTTAGGCTACAGTATTCATGAGATACACAGCAGAAAGATAAAACAAGTATTTGTTACATTTCATCCAGAAGAAAAAAGAGTCAGGGTATAGTTTCAAAATGGAGACAACCTATGATACTCAGAGAGAGCAGGGGATTGCTGGAGTCTTTAAGTGTGTGCAAAAGCCTTCCTGAGCAGATTTTATTGCAAATTCCAAAGTAAATGCTATTGCTTTGGACCTACAAATCTTGTCTGCTAGATTAGAAAGTTCACATTTTAATTCAGGTATCCATTCTATAGTACGATTTGCATTCATCATTCTTAAATCCTAATGTTCTTCCTGTGAAGGAGGAAAGTCTAAAGTATTTACCCCCTTTAAAATCAGGAATGCTGAAATCAAGAGTTTGGGTCCTGTCAATGCTTTATAAAACCCACATCCCACCCCCCCCACCCCCCAAACCATGGAACAGCCTATTTTTAATGAAGGCATATGTAGTTTACACTAATCTGAAAGGGCACAGGAGTGGCTGAGGCCATTTTCATACAGCTTGATGAAACAGTAGTGCTAACCTTAAACCGTCAATTTTTAATGCTCTAGTTTAAATACAGTGGTTCTTGACTTTTCCAAGGTGGGAAACCCCTGCCAGAAACACAGTTCCCTGCCCAGGCTCAGGGGCTGCTCCTCACTTAGAATCACAAAATCACAGGATAGTTTGGAAGAGACCTTAAAGATCATCCAATTTCAACCCCCTACCATGAGTAGGAACTCCTTCCACTGGACCAGGCTGCTCAAAGCCCCATCCAGCCTGGCCTTGAACACTTTAAGGGATGGGGCAGCCACAGCTTCTCTGGGCAACTTGGAACTTGCTATAAAGACTTGGAAGCTCTTTAAAGCATCAACCTCTTCCTCCACACCTGCACAAGTGCTCAATACCCAAGGAAATGTCCGTCAGAGCTGGAACAGAAATACTGGAGATCCCAGCACCCACTCCTGGGCTTGGATGATGAGACCATCCCCCTTGTAGTGGCAGTGACAAGCACTACAGTGTGACTGTGCCAGAAGATTATGTGGCCTGATATTCCTAAGTCATCTCTTAAGCGCAGCAAACCCAGGAAGAACAAACTACCTTAAAAAAGGAACATTCTTAAATGTTTTTCCTAGGAACCATCTCGCGAAAGACAATACATAAACTCTAAAACTCTTGCTGGTACCTTGAGGAGCTTTTTCTCTCTGATGTTTACTGGTGTGATAAGATGGCCATTCACTGGAACCTAGGAGATGGACAATAAAAAAATGCATTATAGGACATATACATGCATGTATGTGTATGTGTAAATATACATATAAATATATTTATTTCAATACCTTCCTATAATATATATAATAGTCTGAAAGACAGAGCTAAGTAACCCCCTGTACAAATCTGGGCTAGAATTTGTGGCCTTGTTCCAACTGGAGTAATTTATTCCAAATTAATTAGTGTATGCTAAGCCATTACAAATGTAAATCCAGAAACTCCACAAAGATTTATTCCAAAGCAGACATATTTGTGGTTTATCATAAGATTTGTCTAGGATCAAAGTTGTTTTTCAAATAGGGTAAGCTTGTCTTTAAAAAATAGCATAGACAGGAGAAGGCTTATTTTAATTCTTGTTTACCAGTTGGGGTGGACCTTATGTTCCCTCTCAAGTCTATCTGACCAACTAAAAGAATAGATTTTATCCTACCTAGATCCTGTAAACAATAAATGTTTAAGGACTTTTCAAATTATAGTTTGATTACTGTCTCAGCTGTCTCAGAATTCCCTGGCAATTGCCAGCCACCAGCTACAGGGATGGGAAGATGTAAATCTGCAGCTGAAACAGCAAGGGCTGTGCCTTTGCACAGCACACTGTGCAGAGCCAGCAGCATCCAAGACAAGGCAGAAGCTCCCTCCACAGGTGCCACTATTTCTCCCTGACAGACACAGGACCTTGTTGCTGGATGTATGGCACTTCTCTCCCTTACCCAAGTTGCTCTCCTTGTGCAATGCAGCCACTGCTCAGCACTGCCCAGGCTTCCTTCAGCCCGTCAGACCTGTTGGGCTGCCCAGCTGATCCCACAGCTCCCAGCAGGAGTCACTCAGGCTGTCACCCTAATCCCTGATCCATCCTCCTCCTCTTCCTGGGGCAAGGGGATCCCTGGCAGGTGAAGGCAGCCCTGCCCAGAGCAAAACTTGTCTGATCCCTGCTGAATTCGGGTGCCCACAGTTCTCTCGGGGAAAGGAAACCTGCTGATATTTCCTCCTGTCTCCTCCTCCTCTCCTCTTTCACAACTCATCTGTGTCCCTGAGACACTGTGGCAGTGATTATTTACCAGCAGATAAAATCCTGTGGCTGACTGTCCATGTCTGTCCCCAGCAGACCCAGTGGGGCTGCAGTCCTTCAGACTCTTTAATGCTCACGTCTTTGATATTTTGGGGATTTTAGAGCTATTTTTCACAAGTCTCAGAAAGGTCTGGTTTGAAGTGCATGACAGGCACCTGTATGCTGGCAAATGCTTCATCCCTGGAGGCGCTTGCTTGGAATCCCAGAGCAGTTACAAGCCCATGGTAGACATGCACCCAGCAGGCTGGTGTTCATCTCATGTTCCACAATTATTAGGAGAGGAAGCCCCAAAATTGTGGACTTTGCTCACAGACAATACTGATTCTGGGTCTTCCAGTAAAACATCACAGTAACAGGAGGCAAAGCCCTTGCCTGTAATATCAGTAATTCCACCAGCTTCACATTATAGGCTTAAGCCAAAATGGTCCATATCTTCTCTGTCTCCCTTGGCTGTCAAATGCACACAACATAATTGTTTACAATTATGTCATTCTGAACATTAGTAAAATAATTACCTCTCTGTTAAAACCCAGCAACATTTGTTAATAGCTAGCAAGGCTGTCTTGTTTCTTCCCATGGGCTCCCTCTTCTAAGACTCTCAGGTTCGCTTACTAAAGGCAGTCCATAAACCCCACCACCAAACAAACCATTTTCCATCTCCTGCTCTGCTCAAGGGAAAAGTCCCACTCCACCTGCAGCAGGGAGGGAAGCAGGCTCTCACATATGATGTGGGATATAAAATACAAAACCAGGGGCATTTTGGTGAAAATTTGAACCACCTAGATATGGAAAATCTTGAGTTTACAATATTCTTTCTCTCTCAGCATATGCTTCTGCCCATTTAAATGTGTGAAAATACAAATAGATCTTGTCTCAGTGGACAACAATTCCTACGCAATATAGAATGTTGGGAGGGTGACTTTACATTATATGACAGAGAACTTCAGGAAAACTGTATTTTATTGGATGAATACAAGAAGAGATGATTAGGGGAAGCCACACAACATGTAAGTGGAATATTCCTTCCTAATGTCATCAAACCCTGATTTTCATAATGAAATCTTCACTATTTCCTAATGGCTTTGCAAATGGACCTCCCAAGTGAAGGCACTTTGAGCAAGACTGCCACCATGGGCACAGAAATAGCAACACCAGCTTAGGAGGCAAAGAGGTGGATGCTTTTTTGCCTTCTTTCAGACACACACAGAGATAAGAGGGTAAGAGACATCCCACCTCCTGTTAGCCTCTCTTTACATCAAGATGCTTCTGCAAGCATGAGGGACTACAGGCAGAGGCAAGGATTAAGGACATGAAACTGCCTTCCTCCCCCAGGATGGCGTAAGCAAGCACAGCCCGAGGCTGTACAGAGCCCTCACACAGGCAAGGAGAGCTCCAGAGGGAAAATGTTGAGTGCAATAGAGGATTAGGGAAGATGCAAACTGCATTGGCTCTGACAGACTTGTCTCAGCTGAGGCAGGATCACTTTCCTGGACCTTCTCTCCATATAAATGACAGCAAGCAGAGAGCTGGAAACATTGCAGCACTTTGTTTTAATGCTTTGCCAACCTGACAGCTGCATACTTTTACCAGACAAGCACAACACTTGCTACCTAAATGATATTTCATCTGCTAGATAAACATCCCCCTCTCTCTCTGTCACTGACTAGAAGGTTAAAAATATACTGTTGACAGTCATTTACTATGTTTCAGGGGTCTTCATGATGACTGAATGGCTATTCAGCCCTAAGTGCCCACGTGGGACTCCTGAACCTTGTTGCATCCTCCCTAACAAGCAGCTGAGAGCAAAAAAATACCAGACCTGACCACTGACTGATGCTCAGCAAACAGCCCACCACTGTGGTGATGCTCTTCTTTCGAACCTGAAATATCTCTTGCATCTCTGCCATTCTTCAGAAATAGCAGCAACTCCCTTCCTTTCATCACCGAGAATTTTTACTGAGTTCCACTTCCTTTCAGTGGAAATGTATTATGTTAGCCTGACCTTTTGTATTAAATCCTGCCCTTTTCAGGCAGTAAGCTGGTTGTGTGGCTGAGGAACCCCACCCTATCCTATTCTTCCCTTTTGAAGCCCTTAGGGTAGGGGATTAGTCATGCCTCTTTATCGTGCCATTTGGCCACTATGAAAAGGAAAAAGGAATTTTCATTATTTTATTTCATTTAACCTAATGGAATCATTAAAGAGAAATTAATATTGTCAGGGAAATTCTTTTCCTAATGAAAAATGTATTTTTGTACAGGGAAAACACATCTAAACCCACCACATTAAGGGACTATATTAAGTCTAAAGTGCAATTCCAAATACATCAAATATATGCAGAGAAACAGAATCAGGACTTTTAGTGGAATCAGACTTAGCATATTAATTTCTACTCACATTCTGTGGAACAATAGAAAGATTATTTTTAGTTCATGGCCATTTGGTTCGTGACCCAGTGGAACAGGATTCCCCCCCCCCCCCCCCCCCCCTCCCTCTCCTGTTGTTTCNCCCCCCGCCTTTTTTTCCCTTTTTTATGTAACTTAAGGTTAAATTTCTGATGATTGCTCTGAAACTAGCAATTTCTGATTCTACTGAGCTGGTGTTTATTTTATGCTGTTAATATAGTTCTACATAAAGTCACAAAGAAAGGAGGCAAAGTGATACATCTCCAAGTGATAAAAAATACTGGGTTTAATTATTAGTATATAAACCTTGTATTCAAAGTCATAAAGCTGTACCCCTAGACACTTACCTTTATGCATTTCAATAGTTTTGTTAGACTAGTCATTTTTATAAAACCCACCACCTTTGTAAGTGTCTATCGGATCAGGCAGCTTGCTTTCACATCTCAGTGCCACCAAATGGTTAGAGGATTAATTAAAAATTATGTGTCAGCTTCAGGTTCACTAACTGCCCTTTGTCCCTCTTGGGGAAGGTGCTTAAAATTGTCTTCCTCAGGAAGGCAGGGAAAGATTTGCCCAGTAGAGGGATACTAGGACAAAATAAACTCAGCCCATGAAACCCAAAGGGAGCTATTATATGCTTCACACACTGGAAATAAGGGAATTCATTTAAGAACATGAATAAAGATTCAGAAAATTGTTTTCAGCTACCACTTTCAGAAAACTCAAATTAAGTGGGTTGGACACTGGAAATGAAAGGAAGCAAAACTACCCCATTCTGGCAGGGGGTCTGTGAACACAAAACCATTTCCAGATTTAAGAAATACTTCAATTAAGCTGTTTCTTAGTGCTCATTTCCAGTGCAAAAAACAAAAGTTTTTTTTTTTTTTCACTTTATGTTAAAACACGAGGTAAATGTGGTGCATTTAGGCCAAAAGGCAATACTGGTATGACAAAAGTAACACCAACATGCACTAAATTAAAAAAATAAGGGAGGGGATGAGGGAAAAGAACAAAAAGGATTTTCTAAGCAGGCAGTAAATAACCTCCCTTAAACATGCTCTATTATAACTGAACAAGGTATCACTGCACTCCAGCTTTCTCAGTAGACCTTCAACAAGCTAAAAAGTGAGCAGGAAGTCTTCATCCCTCTCAACATCCTCTGGGAGATCCAATCCTTCTCCCTGCACTCATGCTATGTGTCAGATATTTGCAGCACCACTCGCAGTTCACTGTTGGCTCTCTGCAGGTGGGTTCTTGTCTCCTGTGCACAGAAGCAGGGGCTGGGCCACAGGGTGAGCAAACCCAAGTGCCGCTGCTGCGGCCAGACAGGAGCTCGCATTTCCCCATCTGCAGTCAACAAGCAATCGGGGAGACAAACTTGATGGGAAATAAAGCAGTGCATAAACCACTACACTGGGTTTCATTAATTCTGATCCAGAATTTCATAAATGGAAGCAGACATCCTGGCCAGTCTGGCTTTGCCACAAGGTCTTGTCCTGATGATGGACTTCGCTCTGGGAGACTTATTCCCTAAACCAATGGGAACCAGGTGAATGGGAAAAGACAAGCCTGCATTTGTCAGAAGAGAAAGGACGGGGTTTAGGCAGAGGCAGAGGCCACCAGAGAAACAGGAAAGTACCAGCTTCAAAGAAAATTACTCATTCAGTCCTAACAGCTAGAGAAAGGACAACACAATGGCAATTTCTGCTGAGGTGACAATGAAAAGCCAAAAATACCATATTGGCTTTGTTAGCATAGGAAACTGAGTGGCTCTCCATGCATGGCAGAAGAACATAAGGGAACTTCTCTGGGACATGGCTGCTCACAGCACTACACAGACATATCTGCAAAGGGGGTGGAAAAGAGAACAGAATCTCGGTTTGTGATCAATACCGTAAGTATCAATAATCTTATTATTTATAGCTATTATTGGTATGTGGTAATGAAAAGTTTTCCCTGGCAAAATCATTTCAGACAAATGTGTTCCCAGTAGGAAAGAAGAGTCTGTTGGAAAGGAAAATTATGTGGGAAACACATGCAATGAATAGACAGAATTATACGAGAACTACACACTAGGAATACATGAAACTTTCCCTTAAGGCATCTACCACAGCAAATAAAGGGGTGGTTCTCCAATCAAATGGATGCTCCAAGAACCTTGTGGAAAAGGACCTGGGCCATCGACACAGAAAACCCGTTCCTCTGCACACATTCCCAGGGATGAAGCTGCTCATAGGGACCCCTTGAGCACAAACACAGGTTGATGACAAGAAGTGGAGCCAGGATTACATATGTAGCCACTCATACCCAAAAGCGATTGCAAGAGAAAATGCAGGGAAACAGCCTTAAGATGGTGCTGCCTACATTATATATCCTCCTGCTGGCCAGCCTTCCCTGGACACATGAGAAGCCACACAGCAGCCTTAAACATGAGAAGCTGACAGGTACCTGCCCCAGTTCAGCTGCTCTCATCATCTGGGGATAAAAACATAGCTGGGGAAAGAGTTTCTGCAGTGTGAGTAGATTAAAACTGTTGTGAGGAAGGAAGAAGAAATCAGTTTCCTGAGATCTTCTATTCTGATTAATTAGAGCACCATCTCAACAAGAGATAAAGGCTCCATCTTAAGGAGCCTTCCCTTATTCCAGCCCCTTCCAAGATACTTTCAAAATCAATTCTCATCCAAGACAGCTCTATAAAAATAATTGTGCAACTATGTTGCATTGGCATGAAGAATACTGTGTAACCTGAAAAGGTAAAAGTAAAAGTCTATTTGCAAAACTCTGGAGCTAAAGGGATGGGTCTGTAGTCCTGGTAATGTTAAGCAATCCTGCAAGAGGCAAAAAGTATCTCCAGTTTATAAAGACAGTTCTGAAATGCAGAACGCTTTCTTTTGGAATGTATCAGATAGTATATATTTTTAGAAGCTGCCTAAGGAAGATGATGTCACTGCATTTGTAAAAAATGCTCTTCTTTGCAACTGATCAATTTGCAGAACAACCCAAAAACTATGAATAAACACAAAGCCCCAAACTCAACAGCTGTCCTATTCATACCAGTTAGCTTCCAGCAAGTCTCATTAGAAATTTCCCAAAAGAAATTAGGGAAAAGGCAATCCTGAAAAAGACTAAACACTGTCAGCATAATTTCTAGAGGGGTTTTTTGGTGTGTATGGCTGTGTGACAACAGCCAGAATGTAACTTGTTTGGTGTGATGCATAACGAGATCACATTCAAAATGTGCTTGTATGATTGTGTGGAGGCCATGTATCCATTTGAGCAAAGCAGTGGGCGAGAGGCTGGACATGACCTGGCCACGTGCTCTCACAGCCCGGAAATCCAGTTGTGTCCTGGGATGCATCCAAAGCACCAGGTGAGGGAAGATTCTGCCACTCTGCTCTGCTCGCGTGAGACCCCACCTGCAGTGCTGCATCCAGCCCTGGGGTCCCAGCACAGCAAGGACATGGACCTGTTGGAGTGAGTCTCTGCAGAGGAGGGTCAACAAGATGATCAGAGGGATGGAGGACCTCTCCTATGAGGAAAGGCTGAGAGAATTGGGACTGTTCAGCCTGGAAAAGAGAAGACATCAGGGTGGCTGTCGTGGTTCTGGACAGGGCAGGGTTAATTTTTTGCAGAAATTGGGAGGGAGCATGGCCAGGACCCGGAGGTCATTCTACCCCACCTTACAGTCATTGCCAGGGGTGCCAGGGGAAGGGGACTCTCTTCTGGGGAGAAGGGCCTCCTTCCAGTCTGGTATTGTCTATTGTCAAGGGGCTTCTGTGTGATCCATTTCTTTTCTTGTACCTTCTGTCATTAGTATTGTTGCTGTTCTTGTTTGCTTTCTTACCTCGTTGCTGTTTTCAGTAAATTGATCTTGTCTCAGTTTGTGATCCTTACCTTTTGTGCCTCCAATTCTCAACTTCATCCTGCTGCAGGCGGGAGGGGAAAAGCTGGGGAGCAGGAGAGAGCACCATGTGGTTTTGGAGAGTCTTGGTGGGGGCACTAAACTGGGGACTACCATTCCTAGACCATGACAGTGATCCAACTGAGACCTTCCAGTACCTGAAGGGAACTTCCAGAAAAGAGAGGGCAAGACTATTTACAAGAGCATGTAGTAAGAGGACAAGGTGGAATGAGTTCAAATTGANGTCTCTGCAGAGGAGGGTCAACAAGATGATCAGAGGGATGGAGGACCTCTCCTATGAGGAAAGGCTGAGAGAATTGGGACTGTTCAGCCTGGAAAAGAGAAGACATCAGGGTGGCTGTCGTGGTTCTGGACAGGGCAGGGTTAATTTTTTGCAGAAATTGGGAGGGAGCATGGCCAGGACCCGGAGGTCATTCTACCCCACCTTACAGTCATTGCCAGGGGTGCCAGGGGAAGGGGACTCTCTTCTGGGGAGAAGGGCCTCCTTCCAGTCTGGTATTGTCTATTGTCAAGGGGCTTCTGTGTGATCCATTTCTTTTCTTGTACCTTCTGTCATTAGTATTGTTGCTGTTCTTGTTTGCTTTCTTACCTCGTTGCTGTTTTCAGTAAATTGATCTTGTCTCAGTTTGTGATCCTTACCTTTTGTGCCTCCAATTCTCAACTTCATCCTGCTGCAGGCGGGAGGGGAAAAGCTGGGGAGCAGGAGAGAGCACCATGTGGTTTTGGAGAGTCTTGGTGGGGGCACTAAACTGGGGACTACCATTCCTAGACCATGACAGTGATCCAACTGAGACCTTCCAGTACCTGAAGGGAACTTCCAGAAAAGAGAGGGCAAGACTATTTACAAGAGCATGTAGTAAGAGGACAAGGTGGAATGAGTTCAAATTGAAAGAGAGGTTTAGATTAGCTATTAGAAAGAAATTCTTTACCGTGAGGGTGGTGAGACACTGAAAAAGGTTGCCCAGGGAAGTGGTGGGTGGCCCATCCCTGGAGGTATTCAAGGACAGACTGGATGGAGCTCTGAGCAACCTGGTCTAGTGGAAGGTGTCCCTGCCCATGGCAAGGGAATTGGAACTGGATGGTCTTCAAGGTCCCCTTCCAACCCAAACCGTTCTATGACTCTATGAAAGTTTGTTCAACAGACTTGGGCTGTGAGATAAACCACTCAGTCTGGCTCTAGGAGTGCACAGTGGCTCCTGGACAGTTTCTGGCTGCCTATTGCTATGGGGAATAGGGACACACAAAGGGAAGATCAGTCCTACATCAGACAACTGCAGCCAAGTCAGAGCAGATTTCATGGGAAGGCAACCTTACAGCCCACCCATGGGGCAGCAGCTGGGAACCACTGTCAAACATACATTCCCAAGCTCAAAAAATAATTAACCACCTAGGTTCTTTTAATTAAGATCTTGACTTATCCAACACTCCAGGTTATGCAGATGTTTGGCTGCTGGGATGTATCAACACACCTGAGCACTGGAGGCAATTTGTGTCTTGGTTTCTTACCACAGCAGGCAGCAGAGAGGGGCTCCCATCCTGTAATACCTGCACACCCCATCTTATCGCATTGGCCATGTCTGTGAATGGGAGACTTTGTTATTAATAACACCTCTGCTGCTTTGGTGGAGATTTTCATATGCAAATTTCAGCATATCAAAGGTGTTTCGCTGTTCTGGCATCCTCACATCAGCTGAGTGCCAAAGCAGCGTGCAGCGTTTTACACTTACGTAAGGAGATAAAGTTTTTGCCTCAAGGATATGATGTTCCAAAGACAGAGAGAACATGATGGGAAATGACAAGGAGCAGTAGAGAAGAAAGGGTGGGGAAAAGAAAACAAAAGAGACAAATAGAGAAGGGAAAGGGCACGGTACTGTCATGGGAGGACAAGCCTCCATTTTTCATTTCAGTATGTAAGATGCTTTCTCTGGGTTGTCTATCTTTAGGATCTTTTAAGTTATTTTTCCTGATCATCCTCTTCTCATCCTCCACCTCCTTAGGACCATGTTTTCTGTACTCTGCACAATAACCAGTCGGTCTCATATAGAGGATGATGCTACTGTGTAAATGCAACTGCTAGAGCCCAGTCCCTAAAGAGTAGGAATAGCTCAGCACTGGAAAAGAGATTAATGGCAGAAACTGCACAAGACTGTAAACAAATTTATCCCTTCAGTTCATCCCTCCTCTTCTTTGGTTTCTGTTACTCAGGCCTGTGAGATGCAGCATCTCTGACTAGAAGATATCAATTCAAATCAACGCCTTCAGTTTGAACTAATAACCCTGCCACCATCACAGCACCTGGATTGTCTCTGACACATTTATGTTCATGAAGAATAAAATCACTTATTTTATAGCACACATTTAAAAAATCATTTTTGTTTGATCCATGATTTTTTCAAATTAATTTTGTTTGTTTTTCTCAGAAATGAGACTTAGGAGATAATAGTAACAGATTAAACAATAATGTGGGTGTCTCCCCTTTTTGTCCTGCACTGCCTCCAGTATTGGTGGCTCTGGAAAATTTTTATTCATTCTGTAGCCAGCTCAAATTATCTAGTACTGATGATTATAAAGCTATAATAAAATTGTTACTGAAATCCCTCTTCACCCCTTGACACAGACAGCTCTGTTCAGATTGCTTTTGGATTTAATTGTTCTTTACTAATTTGGGGTACTTGTGCTGTCAGGTCAAGATTCTGCTCTGATCAATGAAAGAAAAAAATGCCCTAAAATAGAATAATTTATGAAAAGATAACTATAATACTACTAAAAGCTAAATCTTCTATGACAAAATAATAAACCCTTGAAAACCAGTCTTACAATGGAAAACCTGACACATTTTTGTTTCTGAGGAGCAAAACCACTTATTTATAGTACACTTAAAAAAAATCCTTCAAATTAATTGTTTGTCTTTCTCAGAAATGAGACCTCGGAGATAATAGTCACAGATTAAAATGTTAAAAAAAGCTCGATGTATCAATTTTAAGTACATACTTATGTTTGGTAAGTTATTCTGAGAGCTTTACTTTTCATATTGCAGTGCCTCAGTGAAATTGTTTTCTGTAATTTACACTGAGGTTTTCTGTTACAGACAGCTTACAGCATGTCAAAGCAACAGAGTCATGACAATGTCATACAGAAACTTCAACACTGTGCATCAAATCAAACTCACAGCATATATTCAACAGGGTGGCCATGGTCATCTGCTCACAAGCAATGTATTAATGCAATAAGAGCAGAGCTTTGATTTGGAGTAAATATACATCATTAGCACATTGCATTAACACCAGAGTATGGATACTATTCTTGTATATTCCTCCTTAATATGATGGACACTAACTGGAGTTTTCTTAATTCCCTGCAATGAGGATCAATCTCATATGGAGTTATGCTGTCAGACAAAGCCAGTGCCAACAACCCCGAGCCAGGTGCTCGGGCAACCTGCTGCCTTGCACTGTCATCTTGATGGCACCACAGGGTTCAGCGGGGAATGCTGAGCCCCCTCACCCCGAAGTCACCCCGAGAGGTTCGGGGACGGTGCGTCTCTGGGCGGGACGGGATGAGATGGGATGAGACAGGGTGAGCTGGGATGGCAGCAGCCCGGTGGGGCCGGACGCAGAGGGTGCAGATCGGGCTGTCTGCAGGGCTGTTCTCTGCGCGACAGGCGGGATGAAAAGGTGCCGGGGAGGAGAGAGGGAAGGATGCTCGTCCCGTCCCGGAGAGCGGGCCAGGCGCGAACCCCCCTCTAGCCTTACCTGCGCCGTGCGCCTTTGTTCCTCCGGCTGCCGCGCCGGCAGCGCCCCGGCCGCCCGACCGCCGGCCCCCGCGGAGCCATCCTCCTCCTCCTCTTCCTCCTCTTCCTCCTCCTCCTGCGCCTCCCCGGCGGCGCGGCGGCGGGGGGGTCCCGGCGCGGCCCCTCGGTCCCGCAGCCCCCGCAGGACGAGCA